>WYDI02033293.1:0-69149 GCA_009867235.2 Psittacus erithacus | reverse complement strand
GCCCAACCTGGAGCTGTGCCTGGGATTGCTCCGACCCAGGTGTAGGACCTTGCACTTGGCATGGTTAAACTTCATCAAGTTGGCATCAGCCCACCTCACGAGCGTGCCAAGGTCCCTCTGGATGGCATTCCTTCCCTCCAGCATATCAACCGAACCACACAGCTTCGTGTCATCAGCAAACTTGCTGAGGGAACACTCCATCCCACTGTTCGTGTCACCAACAAAGATGCTGAACAAGACCGGAAAAATATGAATTCTAGATTGCTGTTTTATGTCTAGAAAGCCTGGCTTTTACGTGCCTAGTTCTAAAACTTCTTGAATAGCAGAGATATCTTACAGCTAATTTCAGGTACTTCATAGCATAACTATAAACAAAGCTAAATATCAGTCACGCAGAAGCACCACAAAAAACCCCCATCCTACAGAGGCTCTGTGGAGCAAGAAATAGATGGGACCTTGGAATAGGCAAGGGGAAAAAAGCAAGTAGATTTTAATTTAAGTGGAAAATACATAAAGAAAGATTTGCAGATGAAAAAAGATCAGAGCATGGCTGAGATCATTGCTGGCTCCAGGTCTCCTTTGGCAAAACTTATGATCCTGGTCTGCCTTGGACTAAGATATAGTTAAAGATGTACCCTCTCACATCTGTCCCAGCATTGCTGGGTTCTTTGATCCTTTACAAGAAGCTTGACTTTTGAGATGCTGTTTTGCTGTCTTACTTTCATCCTACCACTCCAAATTATGACCTGATCTTATATGAACTTTTAGGAAAGAAAAGAAAGGAAATGATCAATTACGTGACAGAAAAGTGAAGAGATGAAAGAGGAAAAGAGAAATTGAGCTTCAGAGGGAAGAGGAGAGAGGCAGGAATTATGGAAAAATGGTACCGTAAATCCAAAGAAAAGGATGTGAATTCAGTTCTCTGACGACTTTCTTCTTCACCCTTCACAAAGGTGTGTTTCTCTTTTTTGGCACACTCCCCTTACAAAGGGCTCAGGGAAGCTTTTGTTCAGTAGGATGAACTTTTGAAACTACTTACTGAGAAATAGTTCCTGTGAGTTATTCTGTAGTTACTCTTTTTCCTGTAGAATGTCTTATATTTTATTAAGCAAATAAAAGAGAGGGGTAATGGTTTATTCCCCATCTGAATTTGCACTAGAATCTTTATCCTGAAGAGTCTCCTTCAAACTTTAGGTAGCAAAAGACTGTCTGGTTTCCTCTCAGTGTATGTTAATCAATCTTTTTCATTAAAAGCCTCTCCCAACCAGTGCTAATTCATGATAATCTCAAAAGTGAGATCACAGGTTGGTGTTTGTGTGGATACAAGTGCAATCAGCAGAACAGAGAGAAAGATAAATCTATTGCCAAAAAAGCAAGAGCTCTCTTAAGGATTGCTGTATCTCTATTAAATTCTTCAGACTTGTAGCTAAAGGCAGGGGCCAGGATGGGGAAGTCTGTGGTGCTGCTGCATGTTTTATTAAATATGTCTTCCCATGAGCTGCAAAATTACTCTCTGCCTGAGGGGATGATTTAGGTAGGAGGGAAGCTTCTACAAGTGTAGTAATAGCTGTTTGAAATGATGAGATTAAAAATCCGTGCCTAAAAGTGTGTGGATCTCGGGGTGATCTGGATAGTTCTGGTTGAATCTGCTCTATTTCCAGCCATTTCCACCTACGTATATTTAGAAAAATTAAGATGAAATCTGTAGCTATGATAATGTTATTACAGTCTGTTAAAAGGTAAAACCAGACCTAAATCTAGAGGATTGCACTATATTAACAAAACAGACTTAAGCTCACAAAAAGTCCAGTTGATAAACTTTAGTTGTTTTGAAAGAGGGAGTCAATACTTGTTCATTATGGAAGCCAGCCACACTGATATAGGCTAGATTAAAGAGGTTGAAGCAAATTAAAAGCATATGACTTTGTGTTTATACAAGGGTTTAGATAATTAAAATATTACTTCCTTAATAATTAATTTTGTGTCAGCCTTTACTAAACAGTACATGATATCACAGGAAGCTTACCCCTGGAAAAGGACTGCTCAGCTGCCTGTTTTATGATCTCTTGAGCAGTAATGCCCTCCCGTGGACTTTAGGTAGTATGATTTCTACTGGAATATTTTTATGCCTAAAAATGATGTGGGTTTCCTTCCAGTACTCTAACACCAACTAAAATATCCCTAGAAGCCATTTAATGCAGTGTATTATTAGGCCAGTGCCTCTCATTTGGGAAACACATTTTCTTTAGGTGATGATACAGGTGGAGCTTTTACCTGTGTTAGAAACTTAAACTGCTTATACAATGAATTTTTATTCTATAGGTTGCTATCACAATGGAAACAACATAATGCTGTGATTGCCTTGTCAGGAGAGAAGGGTATGTATTTCCTTTCAAATGGTGTATGCCTAAGAAATTTTAAATACATATTATACATTTACTTGTATGTAGTTAAAAGCAGATTGAGTGTATGGTGGAGAAACCACTGTAGCTGTTGGGAGTGTTGTCTGTTTTAGCAGACTTGTCACATCCCACATGCCCAGGGTGAGACTCATTCTTTGGTTCTATACTCACGCTGCAGTACCTGCTGTATCTCACGCTTGCAGTGGCTCATGCAGCTGTAGAGAGAATAGGCACATTTCAGGAGCACGTAAAGGCACATAGCTCATAGGAATATGTATAACAATGACCTGGCACGCTGACTGAGTGCCTTACCAGGCATGAATCCAACAGAAACTGGAGCGGATTGATTGGTGTCTGTGTGGCGGCTCACATGAGCTGCGGGATATGCAGGAGAAACTCCTGTTTAGCTGTCTGGGAAGCCCTGCATTGCTGAAGCCTGGTGGTATGTGTCAGGGCCCATGTACATGTGCAGTGTGCTTGGCCCTTTCAGTGTGGGGACTGAACATGATTTTGAGTACATGAACTACATGAGGTCACTTGCACGGTGGCTGGGAAGGGACAATGGACAGGAGGACACCAGGTCAAGCAGACCTTGACTGTTCTGTAGTATCAGAGGAGACATTTCTACCTGCAAGACATGGGTATATGTATTTTAGAGGTGTTTTCCTTTCATTAAATCAACCAGTCAGAAGTGCAAACAGAAAAGGGAGCGGTTGGGCTATACTTTATACTTCAGTTGTGTCAGTGATTTGCTCACATTTTTAAGACCCTCAACTTCTCCTGCTGAAAGTAGTGACTTTCTTTGATCTCTTCCCTGGCCTACTTGTCTGTCTTGCCTTCAGGGAGAGAAAGTGAGTCATAAACAAGTGTTCTGTTCCCTTTGCTATCCACTGAGGCCAGAATTAGCTCCTCTTAATGTTTCTTCCTTTTTGCTGCAAATTATTAAGTGTCTGTAAAACACTCATGGGTTACTTTCTTTATGAAACAGATATTAATTTATCTTAGGAAGGGCCATACATTTTTTACAATAGGTGGCAGGCAAAATGTATTTTTGTATTTCCTTTAGTTGTGTGGAGCTTGCAGATGGCCTCTGGGAAGGAGGTCTTTGGGTCCTTTTTAATAGAGTGGGGCCTGTTTTAAAACCACAAATATTCCAGTGGCGTTATGGACATATTCTCTTCTCTAAAACTAGATAAAATTATCATGTCCATGCATTGAGATAAATGGATTTAAACACATGACATCTTTCCTGTAAGTGGTTGTCAAACACACATTTAATATTCCTATCATATAAATAAGTTACTCTTAAGACCTGGCTATAAAAGGAAAGAATTCAACTTAAGAAAAATCAGATTGCTATACTGCAAGTATTAATCCTACTGGTTAATGGTAATCACAGCTTCTTAGCCTGAAGCATGAAAACTTGGCCAGCTGATAGAAATGAGTATAGATTTCACCAGCAGTGTTAATCTGGTATTGACACCACCTGAAGAGGAATAAGGGATAATCTTTGTGCTGAAATGTTCAGTCTCTCTGGGCTTCACCTGGGGCTGTAGTTAACCAACCTGCCAGCGCAGCCAATGTTATGCTTGTGCCTGTGAGTCTATGAGCGCATTTCCACAGGAGATGATCTGATCCAGGGGGGAGTTGCAGTTCTGCTTCCTTCCCCTCCTGCCAGCACCAGCACTCATGGGATCATGCGAAAAACTGCTGCAGAAAGCTGAGGCAGCTAAAACTGAGCCCTTCTTCTTAATAGAGGATATTTGGCTGTCTCGGTTCTCTGAAGTGCATCCCTGCATGAAGCACACATCCCTGCTTGTGAAGCACAAGCATCAGGGCTGGCACATGGGAGAAGTGTGGCAACCCCAGCACAGTCAGTTCAGACAACTGTGGAACTACATCCCGGAACAAATTCATAACAACCGGGTCAGGAGGGTTGGAATATTCAGCCCAGGGGGTCCAACAGTCATCTCTTATTAACCCATTCCCCAAACCCTCTGAACCTTCAGCACTGCCAGGGATGGGGCAGCCACAGCTTCTCTGGGCACCCTGTGCCAGTGCCTCAGCACCCTCACAGGGAAGAGCTTCTGCCTCAGAGCTCATCTCAGTCTCCCCTCTGGCAGGTTAAAGCCATTCCCCTTGTTCTGTCCCTACAGGCCCTTGTCCAAAGCCCACCCCCAATGTATTTGATTCTGTGGTTATCTTTTCAAACAGTGTCTAAATAGAAACTTATCTCATTGTGGACATAATGAACAAAGGAAAACGCTACCTGAAGCAGTTGTGAAATTGCCTTCACTGAGGGTTTTAGAAGCAGGTTAGACAGTTACCTGTGAGGAGGACTAGGTTAACATGAGCTTCAGACACTGCGCTGTGCAGGAGCCCCTTCAAGGAAAGAATTCACCACAAAAACACTCTTTTCTCCTAGATAATTTCTAACATAAACCTCAGTGTGTGTAAGACCAAAATAAATCCTGCTTCTAACAGGGGAAGAAACAATCACTGTGATGAAAATAGTGCTGCAGCCTTTGAGCTGACTGTTTAAGGTACTATTAAGGTGTGTATATATAAAAGGAAATGCATCTCACTATTAGTCATTTCACAGGGCTTGCATGCCCTTAAGGAGCTCTTATAATTCCTCTGAGAAAATACCTCCTTTTTGGAGCTATGGAGAGAGGAGGAGGAGGCAGTGATGGGGTTGGAGAGAGGGGCTGGGAATGGGGGAGGGAATAGCAGCGGGAGAAGCACGAAAGAAGCTGCCTGAGGCAACAGATTGGGTGCTTGAGTAATTGAGCCAGCTGGTGCCCAGGCAGCCAAGAAGCCATCAGCGTCCTGGTCTGTACCAGCACCAATGAGGCAGCAGGGCCAGGGCATGGATTGTGCCCCTGCACTGGCCACGGGTGAGGCCGCACCTGGAATCCTGTGTTCAGCTCTGAGCCCCTCGCTAAGAGAGAGACCTTGAGGTGCTGGTGCGGGGCCAGAGAAGGGCACCGGAGCTGGTGCAAGGCCTGGAGCACAGTGTGATGGGAACGGCTGAGGGAGCTGGCGGGTTCAAATTGAGAAGGGGACCTGATGGCTCCCTACAGCTGCCTGACAGGAGGATGGAGTGAGGTGGGGTACGTCTCCTCCCGAGTAGCAAGTGATTGACAGAACAAGAGGAAATGGCCTCATGCTGCATCAGGGGAGATTTAGGCTGGAAATTAGGCACAGTTCCTTCAATGAAACTATGATCAGGCGTTGGAACAGCATTGAAAACCGTGTAGATGTGCTGCTTACTGACACTGGTTAGTGGCGGGCTTGGCAGTGCTGGACTTGCTATTTTGAGGGTCTTTTCCAACCTCATTGATTCGACGTTGGAAAGCGGGACATGGGCACAAATGAGTGAAGAGCAGGCAGCAGCTGGACAAAACGGGGTGAATAAAACCCCCGACGAGAGGAGTCGCTGCCCGTCGTCAGGAACGGACTGCCCTGGGATGCCGCGTTCCTGGGGGAAGGTGCGAGGCTGCTGCCGGCAGGGGCGGAGAAGGGAACGCAGCCATGAGGTAAGCACAGCCCTGGGCCGGGCCCGCGGCAGCTCTGTCAGCGAGTGACGCCGTTCCGCGAGGCGGCGGGGGGCGCGCGGCGGGTAACGGTCACCGTTTCAAACGGTCACCGTTTCAAACGCTCCCGCGCGAGCAGCTCGCGGACCCCCCCCCGCCCCTTCACCACCACCCCCCGCGGGGCGGGGCCGCCGGGGAGAAAAGCGCGCGGCGGGGCCGGAGCGCGCCCATTGGCTGGCGTCCGCGCGGGCGCAGGCCCCGCCCCTTCCCTCGGCGCGCGCAGGGGGTACCCCGCATCCCCGGCCGCCACATCGCGACCCTATTGGCTGCCCGCCTCGCCTGTCACTGGCCAACCCCCGGACCTTCTGCGGAGGTCGCACCCTCTGATTAGCAGCCGAGCCCGTCGATCATTACAGGAGGCCCCGCCCCTAAAAGGTGAGTGGAGGACGGCTCCGGCTGCGTGCTCTGATTGGCTGAGCCCGCTCGGGGGGCGTGCGCGGCGGCAGCCGGGTGGGCGGGGCTCCCAGCGGCGCCTTTGTGTGGGCACCAGTCGCCGGCCGAGCTGTGGAGAAGCAGCGGCCGCCATTTTGTGCGTGTCTGTGTTTTGCCCCCTCCCCGCCCCCCGTTCCGGAGGAGCGGCGGCAGCCGGGACGCCTCTGTCTCTTCTGCTGGTCAGGTGAGGCGAAGCCAAGGCGTTGGAGCCAGGCTGAGGGAGGCATCGCCGGCGGCTGCCGCAGCCGTGAGGTAGCGCTGTTTGGAGTAACAGAGGGGGAAGAAGCGGCAACACGGAGAAGGGGGGGAAGAAACCGTCAGAGCTGCCCCCCAACAGGAGGAGGAGTCTCGGCGCTAGGCCCAGGCGCAGCCCCGGCACCGGCGGCAGCATGGAGAACTCGCAGCTATGCAAGCTGTTCATTGGCGGCCTCAACGTGCAGACCACGGAGGCCGGGCTGCGGGAGCACTTCGCGGCCTACGGCACCCTCACCGACTGCGTGGTCGTGCTCAACCCGCAGACCAAGCGCTCCCGCTGCTTCGGCTTCGTAACCTACTCTGCGGTAGAGGAGGCCGATGCCGCCATGGCCGCGTCGCCCCACGCGGTGGACGGGAACGCGGTGGAGCTGAAGCGGGCCGTGTCCCGGGAGGACTCGGCCAAACCGGGGGCTCACGCTAAGGTGAAGAAGCTCTTTGTGGGCGGCCTCAAAGGGGACGTAGGCGAAGGGGACCTGGTGCAGCATTTCAGCCAGTTCGGCCCCGTGGAGAAGGCTGAGATCATCGCCGACAAACAGAGCGGGAAAAAGCGCGGCTTTGGCTTCGTCTATTTCCAGAACCACGATGCAGCCGACAAGGCGGCCGTGGTCAAGTTCCACCCGATCCAGGGCCACCGAGTGGAGGTGAAGAAGGCTGTGCCCAAGGAGGACATCCAGTCGGGCGGGGGAGGCGGCGGTTCTAGGTCTTCCCGGGGCGGCAGAGGCGGAGGAAGGGGCCGGGGCGGCGGCGGATCCGGCAACCGGGATCACAACGGTCTTTCCAAAGGAGGCGGCGGTTACAATAGCTACGGTGGTTACGGTGGAGGAGGAGGTGGTGGCGGCGGCGGTTACGGCTCCTATGGCAGCGGCTCCTACGGAGGCGGAGGGGGTGGCGGCGACTACGGCAACGGGTACGGCGGGTTCGGCAGCTACAGCCAGCATCAGTCCTCCTACGGCCCCATGAAGAGCGGCGGAGGAGGTGGAGGAGGGGGCGGCAACTGGGGGGGCCGCAGTAACAGTGGACCGTACAGAGGAGGCTATGGTGGGGGAGGCTATGGGGGCGGCTCTTTTTGAGCTGGAGTGCCCATACCCATTGAGGGTGGCGTGGAAAGCCCTCCCTTTGATACGGGGCAGCGTCTAAATGGTTTCTCCCCTCATTCGCCGAAGGGCAGCTCCTTTTAAATGTCTCCCTGCTGTGGGAGCAGCTCCTAAATGCCCCCTGAGGGTCGCCTCTGCTGCCTGTGCCACTTCTTTCTCTCTGAAGATGGACTGGGCCCCACATACACATACTTTGTGTTACAGTCATTGATGGACTCTATTTTTTTATTATTACTTGGACCTTGGTCGTTTTTATACTAGCAGCGAAAAATGTCTTGTTTTAATTTGTTTTTTTTTGGGGGGGGTTACGGGGTCGGAAGTGTCTTGTTGATCTGGAGTAAAAACTGGGGAGGGTTGTGGGGAATTTCCTTTGTTGTAAGGACTCGATACCTGCCTCCTACATTTTTTTCTACAAAACCTTCTGGGATCCCTTGACTGAAATTAACATTTCTGTAAAGGAGGAAAAAAAAATCGTTTTTACGTTTTTTATTTTTTAAATAAATCACTGTGTTCATTGACCTTTACATGTCTAATTATTTTTCCTAGGATCCATTCCGTACGGTTTGAAGGCTTTTGTAGGTTTGAAGCAAGTGTTCCTCTGCTTTCAAAGCTCTGTGTACCTAGAGTAAATATTTTCTTGCCAGTAAAGGTCCTAACTGACTTTTTTGCTACCCTCTGCTAGTGGATTCATTGGCTTTCAGGCGCTCGACAGAGAAATTTTTGAAGTACTAACCCGTGGATGTGGTCTGTTTTTAAATCCCTTGTTCTCCCCCTGTTTGTGTGCATCCACCATCTTGTACTGGGCTGTTTGACGTGCTGACATGGTTGGTCAATTTTTTCTATAGGACTTTTTTCCATCAACGTATGTACTGTGTAGTTTTGAAGAAATAGTTTGTGTTAAGCATGTGCTTCATTCATATGAAATGTTCCAAATTTCCAATTGCTTAGTTTCAAGTCCTCTTCTTGGTTTGTCTGTGTATGATTACTTCCAGGAAAGGGTCGACATTTATTCTGTCTTAAACGCGTACTTGTTTTCATAGTACCGGGTTAACAGACTTTTCACTCTGAACTATTGTCCTTCGTTAAAGTTCCCCAAGAATCTCTCGCAGCACCATCTACCGACACGATGGCAGCCCCCTTGCTGCGGGCTTCGTTACAGCAGGAGGAAAAGTGGTTTGCTAACGATTGTACTAGACTTTGGAAAGGTATTTCATGCCACTAGATGACTGGTGTTGAATGCAGTGACATCCACATGTGAATAAAGATGGGCTCCATGAGTACAGACTGGAAAAGGAATGGATTTGCAATGCCTGCCTCAGCACCTATTCTTTTCTTTCCTTTGATTTTTAATAATGACAATTGGCCATGTTTCAGAATGATAACCTAAACTACGTGGGCAGAATGCTGTGATAAATGAGCCAGCAAAGTGTACCAGCAATGTAGGTGCCCGTTGTAAAGCAAAAAATCTCTGTAGTCTGCTTAACAAATGTATATTTGTAGCCCTTTCACGCAATAGAATTGGAAGTTTGTTGTTTATTAAAAAGCATAATGTTTTAGGGGAAAACTGCCTTCCTGCATAGAAATAGAGAATAGCAAACGTTTATGGGTTTATGGATATCAAATAAAGATTTGAATTCCTAATATACTTGAGTGAGAGTATGTATGATACGGGGCACGGACTTGAAAAGTACAAAGTTATTTTGCCTTCAGGTTTCTAAGCACTTACTCTTTAATGCTGATGTTTTTTGGGACTGCATCTTAAAAGCTGATTTTTTTTGTTTGCTCCAGTTATGCAAGATATTAGGCATGTAATTCCCACTGATTCCAGTTGACAATTCAAATTCTAGGGATTTGTGCTTCTGGGCTGAAGGATTTAACATGAAATGGCAAGGTACTGTCAGACTTTGATGACAGTCTGACTTGATGCTGATTTTGGTTGAAGTTAGTCTTTCTGTTGCTGTTAGGAGTAAAACTAGCATTATCTTTATTACCTGTGTAAGCTTAAATAAGCCGGGCAACCTTTTGGTGTCACAGGGTTTAAAACAAAAGCTGTTTCCTCTAGATTCTGATCACTTGTGTCTCTTGCAGTGAAACTGGTTTGCTTTGGCTTTGCTTTTATAAATACGTTCCAAGAAACTTGCTGTTTGCAATTATGTTGTTATATTTTTATCTTGAAAGCTTGTTTTGCCTCTGAACCAGTATCGCTGGTACGTTGTTGAAAATGCAGGTGGTTTCAGAGAAGTGTTTGTAAAACACTGCAGGTACCAGCTCTTGTCGGTGAGCAGCTTCAGGTGCTTGGTTTTATTTCAGTTCACTGAGCTTGAAGCTTTTTACTTTACCTTTGGACTTTAAAACCATGTTGGACAGTCATCCTTGGACTTGAAGCACATCTTCTTGTAGCTGAAGTGAACTGTGGAGTTCTAGGTGTTGTTTTGGACAAACCTTTTGGTCCCTTGCTGTGGTGAATTGCCTTCACCGTACCAAGGGAGAGCCTGTTTTTGAATGAAATAGATGCATTTTCTGTGATGTGGCTTGTCATTAGACTTGGGAAGGTAAAGATTTGTGGACCAACTTTGTGGTATTCTCACATGTTACATGCCATGAAAGATTATGTTGGTACTAGAAATAAGTAGGTTTAAAAAAAGTGGCTTTATGTGTGAAATCTGATGGTTTGGCCAAGCTATAGCTTGAGTTTGATAACTGTTGTACTGAAGCATTCTGTCTGGTGTTCTATCTGTATGTTATAATCCTCTTGTAGGACTAATGTCTTCCAGAATACAAGTAGGTCCTGGAAATTGCGCCTGTGTTGGACAGTTTGCTACCTAATTTCTTCCTCAAAAGATTGTTGTCTGTTTAACAGTGTTGTGGTGTCTTGAGTAGCTGGGACTAGCTGTGCTCTGACCTCTTGTGTCTTGGGAGTAAGAAATTCCTTGTGGCAATGTAGGTAACATTGGAGAGGCTCATTAAGTGCCTGTTAAGTGATGACTAGGATGTACCATGGAATATAGGAAGAGATGCAGATTTGTATTGGATAGCATTAAAGACACAAGGACTTTAAGACTCAGTGGCTATAAACCTGTTTCTAGTGCAGTTCTTAATAAGCAAGAGATTTGCTGATAAAGCCTTGCTTACATATTTAATGGTATTAAGTTAACTTTTTGACCCTTGGGTGGATTTGTCTGCATAGGAAGAACTAAGATGAAATGAAGTATATAGCTGGCATATAAATTGGTATGGGACTGTGCCCTAGGATGGTCATGGAGGTAGAAAGAAAGTAACTTTAGTTTGCTGTTTGGCAGTTTGTAGTTTAGTTTTGAAGTACATATGTGTGAAATGAGCTCAGTAATTTAATTACCTTCTGTTCAGGAATGAATGCTGGGTTGTGGTGGTTTCACCTGGGAGAAGTAGGAAGTGAGAGCAACTAATTTCCTTTCAGCAGTTAATAATGAGAGTAGAAGTGCAGCAGTTTTCTTAAAGCACAGGTATTCCTTTTACATAATCTGTGAACAAGAGGTAATTCCCCAAACCAGAGCTTTTCAGAGACTGTAATATCATAGTTTATCTCATGAGTTGCGGTGTGCACAGTTGTTTAATAGTAATGGGTGTTCATGTCTACTCTAATTCTTGATTCGGCTCTTTGTGTGACTTGTAAATTTTATTTGGCTAATAAAACTAGCCTAACATCCACTTCTTATCATCCTGATGCCTACTGCATTACAAAGATACATGCTGAACACCTGTACATGTATGAATTCATACCAGCACAAATCAGTGGCTGCACCTCTCCCTTGTTTGTTTAATGTTGGGGGATGAGAAGGTAGTTCAGAACAGCAGTAACAGCTCAAACAGCTTCAACCACAGTCAGTCTCAGTGGGTCCCTGTATTACAGCTGTGGTGGACTTGCAAAATAAGCTGCGCCTTACCCTGCAGGCTTGTGTGGACAGTCTTTGCCCTCCAGAATTGCGCAAGCTGTAGGGTTTGTTTTGGGTGTTGAAATAGTAGTCAGTGGTGCAGCTGCAGTCCTGGCTCTATGCACAGGAGTTCAGAGCTGCGGGAGGCCAGCAGGGTGTGAAGCAGCAGCGCTGACCGGAGCTGTGCTTGAGCTGCTGTCAGACACTTTGTGCTTAGACTTCACCATCGGTGAAGCTGAAATATTGGAGATGGTTAAAGATGTAATTCAAGTCCTCGGATGCTTTATGGTGTTCTTCCTCCTCCCCCTTGGATCCGCTTCTGCAAAGCAAATTTTGCTTTCATGTAGCATTGCAAGACCTAAGTGGATAGTATAGGGCAGAACACTGGTTTATTATCCTCCCCTGTCAGCTGATACTATTGTCATACTCTGTTGGCATTCCTGTTGCTGCTGAAAAGGGTCTGAGCCTGAGTGGTGCTGGGGACCCCAACCTCCCCTTCAAGTCTGAAAATAGAGCAGCTTCTTTGTAATACGTACATCAATGTTCTTCCTGAAATACAAGGTTGCATTAAATTGTTAATCTCTATAAATTAAATCTGAAGGGCACCCTCTTGATAGGCACACAATATACACAAACGTGGTGTGCTTTGTGAGAATGGGATTTGGCTCCTACAGTCTGTGAGATGTTGGTTTTCTAACAGAAGGCAGCTTATCTAAACTGTTTAAAAGGGGTTGTTTGTCCTGTTGTAGGTATTATGGATCAGTGTTTATCACATAACCAACAGTTTGTACCACATTTACATGGTATGCCTTGTTATGGACCTCTAGTTCTTACGCAGTTTAATATGAAGATGGCATTTCCAGTAAGTTTTTTCAAACCCCTTGGATTAGGTGTTTGAAAGTGTAACCCCCGAAAATTCAGTATTTCACCTTAGCCAGAGGTGTGATGTACAAAACAACAGGTTGTTTAATATTTGTGGCATAACTGATGCTGTGATCTGGTGTATGCACCCCTTAAAGATGAGCTTTCTGCTTGTTACTTGTTTTTTATTTCTTAAATGAATAAAACAGTTCCATCCCTGCTTCTCTTTGAAATGTGTTTCACAGTGCAAGCACACTGCAAGGAGTTCAGAGCCAGCCTCAACAAGCACTATTTGCTTTTGTTAATGGGTTTTTTTCTAGGCCGCCTCTTGAAGCATTACTACTCTGTTTCTTCTGGTATGTGTGTGTGTATGCACACACATACTTCCACTTCAATGATCATTTATTTGTACTGTAACAAAAGTGCTATTATTGATGGGTGTCAGATGTGAATTTCTTATACTGAGATGAAAGCCTCTGCTATATATCTTTACCTAGGAATTTTCTATCATTTGCCTCTATACTAGGACTTGGAAAGGGCTGATGGAGTTAGGTGTGTTTCTCCTTGATGTTCCTTTGACAAATCCTAGTCTTTCTGCCACCTTTTCTTCCAGAACTCCTCCATTTTTGTTATATATAAGGGGGAGAAAATACATCATCACATTTGAACTGATACCTCTTTTTTGATATGATTCTGAAAGTATTTTAATCATATCTATATTCCCCTCAAAAACATGTAACCCATCTAATGGGGAAAATAGGTAGTGGGGACACTGAAAGAGCAAGGGCTGCAAAGCCCTAGTTTGGTGCAGAAGAAACATTCCTCAGATTCTTGTATTTCCTGTAGTTCTCCTATCTACTGAATAGTCTGAACAGTTAAATAGATGGAACTCCTCTGATCTAGGCTGTAGCAAAAAAAGGCAGAAAAAATAAAGTTCAAGCACTCTTCTCTGTCCTTGGTTCCGCTTTTGCAGTAGGAGCCCTGAGCTAAAAGGTGCAACAGCGTTTTCCTAAGTACCTTCTCTGTCATTTGTTTTTTGGTTAAAAGTCTGCTAGGCAAAGCTGTGGTGTTGCCTAGTGCTGTTACAGAGAGCATCAAGCTTAGAGCACTGGCTATTCTCAGACTGTCAGCCATCCAAGTCACCAAAGCTCCTTAACTTTGAAAACTAGGTGTCAGGCCCAGTCAGACTAATAATGCCATCTGTGTGAGGCAGCTGGATATTAACCCTCTTAGCTTGATGTGCACAGTTCCATTCCTGAATGCTTTCACAAGTGGAAAATACATAGATATGGAAAGAACAGCTCTTCCTCAAAAAAACCCCATCAAAAATCCTAAACTCCACTTGCTATATATAATTTTGATCCATATTCCATTCATTAAGCTGCTATAAATATCTCCATGTGTAATGCAGTAAGGAATCGATGCCAGTTTAGAAAGGGATTAAGTTTCTGTCTGGAAATGCGTCAGGATGCACATTTGCTCACTACCATCAAAGTACAAATCACTGATGAACATTGCAGAACAATTCCGTAGAAGCAGAAGGGGTCTCAAAATACTTTGGTTATTCAAATGCTACTTTATAGCATGGATTTGCCAAGTAGTTTGTCTCGCAGAAGCCCTGTTTTCATTGGGAGTACTGTTTCGGAGTGAAAGACATCTGAAAATATGGTGTTAGTCTGTAATCTAGTCATTAGAAAGGATAAATGTCATCTCAGTCTCTTCTTCATTTCTGTAACTCTTGCTTTCTGTGGATTTACAATTGGCTTTTGCTCTCCACAAGATCCTGAAGGGAGTGCAGGCACTGACTGTGAAGAAGAAAGATCAGGAGTCCAGTCCCTATTTCCAGCCTAGACTTGGATTAAAGCAATGCTGGATGAAATGTGCGAGTAGTGTTTGGGACTGCAAACTCTTTTTACTTGCTCTCTTTTTATGTGGATCAGTAACTTGTTTTCTTTACTTCACACTAACAGTTTCAGTGGAAAGCCTCCCTCTCCCAGGCACACACCCTGATGAACAAATTACAACATGGGCAGGGCATGGCCCTACGGGGAGGCTGTGCTTACCTGGCTGTTGGATATAATCACAGCCCTGTCAGCTCTGTTTTGAAATAGTTTATTCCCATGTCATCCTCCAGATCCTCTTGCTCCTCAAAAGGGATGTCCTCTGGACTTGGGCTCACTGGCTGCTCCCTGGCTGGGTTGCAGAGTGGTGAATCAGCCTCACTACGTAACAAATTTGGCCAAAGTCCATCACTGTGTGGTTTCATTTGGGCTTCCTTAATTGTATCCTTTCCACCACAGTTGGAATAATGATGCTGCATTTACTGGAGAGAGCTGCTCTGAGTTCTGTCTGATTGCAAGTTCAGGACTTCTCCCCTTGAGACCACTACAGGATAGGGTGGTTGTAGTTGTAACTGCTAATGCCTCTTACATAGGATATTTAGCAAAGTGTGTTCTGCCAGCCCAGTAATGCTCACTTGCTACCGTTCTTTGCATTAAGGTATATGTATCCTTCTGAAAAAGAGATCCCCAGGGGGTTTCACGCCTTTGCAGTAAGTAACCGTGAGCGAATGAATCACTGTGCCTTTTCCCCTTTAGGACCACTGGTCATTATTTTCTGCAATTTTAATTGCAGGCAAGTGATATTTTCTGTAATTATATAATTTAGAAATTGCTATTGGAGTTTTCTTCTACTCACCCAGCACCAGCTAGAATCTGGGCTCCTGCTTCACTTTTAAAGCCCCTTCGAGGCATGATCTTGATGGCGGATCCGCATCGTGTGTTTTGGAAATGTTAGGTTTGTGGGTAGCTGGTGGCAACAGGAAGCTCTTGGTTTTGGTGTGCTGGAAGGGAGTTGGGAAATGTCGCCTTTGGAAGGAAGATTGGGAAAGGAAGAGCTGGGATTCTTCCAAAGGCCAAAAGTGTTGCAATGAGCTGGTGCCACATGCTCTCTGATGCCTTCTCAAAGTGTGTTTTCTTCCCCCCCTACAGGGTGCACTTCTGCATGGAGAGAAAGGGAAAGCTGAGCCCTGAAAAGCACACCACAAAAGTCCAGTAAGTGAAGAGAAACCCGAGCTGAGCCCCTGACATACAGTTCCCACTCCGAATATGCTATGAAGATTGAGGAGAAAAAGGTGTTTGCCCAGAAAATACCAAGCAAAATAATTAAGGACAGCCTGTTATCTGCAAGGAAGACTTGCATCAGCCAGCTTTTCTGTTCAGGTAAAATATGAGTGCAGAAACTATCTTGCCTGAATTTTTGTGTGGCAGCTGTGTGATTTACTCATTTGCCTTAATGATGCGGCATGTAGCGTTGCGATACTGGGGTGACGGACGGTGTTTCTTTTGCAGAGACCAAAAAATGGAACGTTTTAAAAGATTTCAAGAAGAGAGTGAGGCAATGAGTGTACAAGGGGTAATAGTAAAGAGGCTTGGACTGAGGTGGCGAGATACCGTGTGGGAATAGGTTGGTTTATGCTGGTGTCTCAAAGTAACACTGTACAGATATTAAGCCATACAACATCTTTATGAAGCATATGGGTAGTTGCCCCTTATTATAGAAGGTAGTAGCGGAAGCATTAAGAGGTATAAAGACAATGAATCACATAAAAATGATATTTTAACACTTAGGCAATGCAAAATTTCCCACTTTTTGGACCATAACCTAAACTTTTTCTCAAGTCCATGTGTTGAGCCTATAGCAAGAACTATACACTTCCAGGAGGTGCAGAAATGGGAGGCAAAACTAAGGAGTCATGAGACAGAGGGACTTGGAAGTATTTAAGGCATCTGAGCACCGGCCTTTGCCATTGTTCCAGTGCCCACAGCAGTTGGTTTCACAGCTTTCTTCCTGAATGTTAATTTTGCCTTTTGAGAAATTCCATACCATAAAATCTCCCAGCAAGTTTCTGATGAATACCTAGTGTGATTGCAGGTCAGAAAGTCTGTGCTGCTGACATGTCTGGCTGAGGGTGATATCAATTGCTTGTGCTATAGAATAAAGTAAGAGGAGGAGCAGGAAGAGCAGCTTCAGCTGCTCTGTCACTGATGTGTAGGTGAGCAGCAGGATGGCTGGGATGAAGATGGCGAGCTGGTGTCATTCTGAAGGTGATAAAGTTATGAAATTTGGGGTAAGCCCACTATTTTTATAGGAAAGGTAATGTATGTTAGAGATTAAAGGGAAATGTATTTCACAAACTCCAGCAGACCGTGTGGAAGTGGGAGAAGTACCAGCAGAGGGCAACAGCCCTAGAGGCTGGAGGTGCCTTTAGCTTCTGCAGCACCTCAGCCTGCAGAGCTGGGCCCTGGTGGGGCAGAGTGCTGGGTGAGGGCTCCAGCCCACTCTCCTCTACAAACCACACACTTCAGAAAGCAGTGCTTCAGTGGAGTCTCTTTCCTCTTAAGTTTCAGCTGCCAAAACATCACTGATCCCAGCTCTGGGAAGGTCCCTACCTACAAGGTCTCCTAGAGCTTCCTTCTGAGCCTTGTAGGAACTTGGATCCCTGTTAGTTGCTTCAGTAGCTAAACTTTAGCTGCTGTTTTGATTTTGTGAAGTGAAAGCAATATGGCATACTCTAAATCCTAGCAGTGGTTGGGCAGCAGATGCCTTCAGGACTTCTCTGCCAAGGCACCTTGTGCTCTGGGTCTGCTGGGAGACAGAGCAGTATCCGAGTACCACCTCCGAGTGACTCCAGTTAGCCACCGAGATACCAAGACATCTGTTTCAGTTGATATTTTTCACTGGTTTTCTTACATTAATTGCTTTAGTGGAGCTTTCCCCAGAAAACATTGTCTACATAGAGATCTAAGTGAATATTTATTTATTAGAATCACAGAACAAGTATAGATGGAAGAGACTTCTGGAGGTGATCTGGTTCAAACACCCCTCAAAGCAGGACCAGCTTCAAGGTTACATCAGGTTGGTCACTCAAAGGTGTATTTTTCTGGTTCCTGCTGAAGCTGTGGAGGTTGACAGTGTGTTGTCTGAATGCATTGATGCTCTTTGAGAATTAAATCGTCAGAAGCACTCAATGTGCTTTACTTACAACCTCAGGGTTAAACCAGCAGCCAGACTTCAGGCTAGGAGAGAGCTTTGGATCAGATTGGCAGGGATTGTTTGAATTCCTTCCTTTACTGGTATTTTTATTGAAGAAATTCCTTGCAATCATAGGGACATTGGCAGTGCTTCGATCTCTCCTCTCCCTACAGTTGTAGAGTTGGGGTTTGATCTTTTACTGTAGATCTGAAAGTTGTCACAGGAGTCTGGAAGGGTTTTGGTGGGCCAAGGGCTGGTGGTACTGGCTGGAAGGGGCGTTCTGTGCACCTTTCTACTGTGCGCATTGGTTCTATGGCTGTCAGTGATTGAAGGCAGAGTAGATGTAGGAGGAATTTGGGGCTGCTCAGGACTAGGCATTTTTGAAAGGGACTGGAAAAATTCCACCCATCAGGTGCTACTAATTCCTTTTAGCTGGATGGTCTTCCCAGATACCAATTCTTGTGTTTAAAAACAAGCAAGGAATTTTTGCTCTGGGATTGTTACACAGTCATGATGAGTTTGTAAGGCTGCTATAAAGATAATCTCTGATTACTGAAAGATGCTTTTGGCCTATTCCAGCAAGGACTATTGACTGGTTTGCTCATCTGACTGTGGGATTTACCTTTCCATGGCTGCTATTGGCATTTATCGAGTCCGGTGATACATGTGCTGGTGGGGTGAAGCATGTAAGAAGGTGTTCCTGGTTGTGTTAGGACCTGCTCTTGTATCTGGACTTATGTTTACTCAAGGCTTACTCAGTGGAAACAAGCTCTAGCCCTCATTTTCTAGGTGAATTCTACTATTTTTAATAGTTTTTCTCTGGTTTGAACACTTGTGTCTTGCAGTTTTGTATGTTGTACATCAAGAGATGACTGAATGGACACTGGGGAACTACTTGAGGATCTGGATGTCTTAAACTGATCGTTTAACAGGGTTCCCAAAAGGAAAATGCAGTAATTTTGACTGAACTCTGTGTGAGGTTTGACTTCACAGCTTTATCTGTATTTCTTCTGCTTAAGGGGAGGCTGCAAAATGGTGTTTAAACAACAGCAGGACTCTCCACTCTCCATCCCCATGGGACTCTTGATAAAGTCCTTTAAGTTCCAGGTGTGTTAAGCTTCCTTCTCTGAGGAATGGAGTGATGACTATTAAGATTCTCAATGAGCTTTTGAAACCCTCATGTGGAAGGTGCAGCAGCATCTGTTAGATTGTCACCACTGACACCCAGGACAAAAATGAGGGGAAAAAAATAGATTTCTGTAGTAGTGCCTGTATTTCTATCAATTAGAATAAAAATGGCAAATGTGGTTTAATCCGGGCTAAAGAGTACCTGCAGTTTGGAAGGACCCAGCATGTGCTTGTCCTGATGGATTACACAGAAGGACAGCAAGATTTTTATCAATTGGGGAACTGGAGGCTAGATCTTACTTTCTGCAGTGAGACTAAGGAAACCTTGGTGTGGCTGAGACCTTCAGCAGGTCCAAGCATCGCTAGCTCTCTCCTGCTGCTGCCCTGTGCATGGGCTTGACTGGAGATTTTCAGTCTGCTAAAATCCCATCCAAGAACTGAAATCATTACGAGCCATTCAGCTCATCCACTATCTCCACAGAGGCCAGCTCTTGAGCTGAGGAGGAGATGGCACTGATTTAAGGATGAGGATCAAGAGCAGGTAGATGGATGGATGGGTCTGGAGATCAAGTGTGATGAGGAACGCCTTAGGGAGCTGGGGGTGTTTGGCCTGGAGAGAAGGTCTCCAGTTACCTGAAAGGAGGTTGTAGTGAGGTGGGGTTGGTTTCTTCTCCCAAGTAAAAAGTAATAGGACAAGAGGAAATGGCCTCAAGCTGCACCAGGGGAGGTTTAGATTGGATAGCAGGAAAAATGTCTTCACCGAGAGGCTGCTCAGGCGTTGGAACAGGCTGCCCAGGGCAGTGGTGGAGTCACCATCCCTGGAAGTGTTCAAAAAGTGTGTAGATGGGGACCTTGGTGACATGGGTTAGTGGTAGCCTTGGCAGCGCTGGAAAGCAGTTGGACTTGATCTTAAAGGTCTTTTCCAACCCAGTTGATTCTATGGATGGATGGTGCTGGAGGGACCAGAGCTGCTCCCTCCGGTGCCAGCTCTGTCCCGTGGCGCTGCCCGGTGTGTTCCCGCTCTAGAAAGGCTCGGGGCAGTGCTTTGACCCATTTTGTCCCCTGCTGCCGCAGCCGGGGTCGTGCCCGCGGCGTTAACCGGAGCCGGGGCCGCGAGGGCCCTCTCGGGGCCGGGCCGGGCGGCGCGGAGCGTCCTGTCCTGTCCGCCCTCCGTCCCTCCCTTCCCTCCGCCGCTGCCGTTGCTCGGAGACGATCGCAGCTCGCCGGGGGAGGAGGCTGCGCGGCTGCGGGGGGCGGTGCGGTTGCGGCGGCGCTGGTGGCGGTGGCTGCGGCGGGGCGCGCCGGGATCGCAGCGCTCCGCTCCCGCAGTAAGCGGCCCGGGGCGGGGCGGCCGCTCGCAGCCATGCGGGGCCCGGAGCGCTGAGCCTGCCCCGCCGCCCGCCCCGGCCCCGGCCCTGGCCCCGCCGCGCCGCACGATGGAGGAGGAGAGGTGGGTACCGCGGCGGGGCTTTGTGTCCGCGGCTCGGAGGGGTGCCGTTCCCCGGGGATGGGGATGGAGCTCCCAGGGACGCGTCTTGCGGGGATACCCCCCCCCCCCATCTCCGACCCACTCCTACCCGCTTGCAGGAGCACCTTCAGCGATGCGCGCTGCCCTTCCATGGCTGGATGTTGCACTGTCATGGTGACAGGCTGCTTCGCCCCATATCCGCGCAGCGGAGGAACGGAGTGGTTTTCCCGTTGGATGTGTTAGATGTGAATAACGAGGTGGGAGAGTGGCTGCTCCGGGGGGTGTTTGCGGTCTGGTGCGCTGCGGGGTAGACGGGACGTGCCTCGCAAAGGCTTGTATCTGCTTCGCTTATACCTGGAACTGACTTGAGCATTCAGTTGGGGATATTCCCATTGATATTTGCTGCGTTTTTAAGTCATGAATGAAACCCGTAACGTGTGTGGAGCCTTCAGGGATCGATTTACCTATCTGTGTACGTGGAGGCTGTACGCGGGTGCTACAACAGGCAGGAAGGGATCCCGTGTCTCCCTTGCATGGGAGCTGTGCCATATAGACTTTATTCCCTGCAAGGCAGCTGTTTTTCTCCAAAAGGTGTGTGCAGAAGGGCTCACAGAGTCTACCTGATGTGTAAAAGAGGTTATTGTCATACATGGTCTTCATAGATGCCAGAGGGACACCGTTTCGGCTCTGCCTTCGTTCTTCCTTCCCTCTGTCGGGCAGCCTTTCTCTCGCTTATACAGCGTCAAACTAAACATGAAGCTGGCTTGGGTTTGGGATTTTGGTGTTTCTTTACAAAACAGGATATGCCGAGTTCTTCCTTTTGTGCTGGTGACCTTGCAGGGGGTGGGGGAAGAGAGAGGGGGGCTTGACCTGCTGGTAGTGCTAATGGCCAGGGCTTGGCAGAAGTTTTGTTTAAATGATTCTATGTGATACATTGGAAAATCAAGCAGGGGTCAACCCCCAAATTCTGTGAATGTTCCCTCTGCCAAGAAAAAACACTGGCAGCAGCCTGTGGGAGCTGCTTTCCAAGCTCCGAAGGGCAGTTTTCTACCCTTATGTGACTCAAAGGTTGGAATTGTTTGTGTATTTCATGTGCAAAACAAAGCTTTCATCTTGCCGTGTTCCTCTTTAAATTACAGTGTAGGGCTTCTGCTTCCCTTAAGGGTGTGAATGGCATCTCTGGATGTTAATCCAGATAGCAATTAATTTCAAGTAAAAGCTTGTCATGCTCGATACTAGCCCATGGAATGGGTTTTCCTTCTTGTTTTTTATATATATATATACGCACATTTATGTATATATAAAAATGAGCCTAGTGTTTGAGGAAGTGGAGCAGGGCTGTTTTGATGCTTCAGGCTGGGATCATCCCTGGCACTATTACTTATTACCTTTATATTCTTTATATTCAGCAATGGTCTTATTTTGACTGGAGGCCTTTAGCTGGGAAAATGTGATTGGGAAAGTACCTGGACTGTTTTGCTTCATCCTTTTACCCCAAATCATCTGTTTTAGAACATGAAGGACCGTCCCCATCAGCACATTCTCTGCCTCTGGAAGTGAGGAATGATTACCCAAATTGCTGCTTGTATTTCCAGTTTTCGGGAAGGGGAAGGCGGTCCTGAACTGGTTGCGGGCAGTAGTAATGTGGCTGGAAATACTCACCTGCTTTGTGGTGCGAAAGGGCACGTTGTGTGGCTCTGTGCTAGGGCTGCTTTGTCTGCTCTGAGCAAGCCTGGGAGGAGGAGGAGGTGTTAAAATGACCTTGATGTGTGAGCACCGTGGGCTGGTTTTGTTCTTGTTTTGTACTTTTGCTTCATATTTCAACTCAGATGTGTGTCGTGCAGATTAGATCTCGAATTTTAGTCTGTGGCTTTCATGACAGCGAAATTCCCTCTGGTTTTTAATATTACTGCTTTGCCCATTTTTGTAGCTGGTGAGGAACACGTTGTTGATGGTCACATCACCTGTGACTCTGGTCCTGAGCCTACCCGGACTCAAATATCCTGATAACCTGCACATCAGAGTGGTTCAGTGGTATCATGTGCCCATGCCACTGCACATGAGCAGCAGCAGCAGCTGGGGGCAAGGGGAATTTAACCTAAAACATCCACATTTAGCAAGAAATCATTTTAGAATCCTGCTTTCCTTTTGCTGTGCTGATAGGGGCTTTTTATTTTATGGAGAAATTACATAAGGCATAGGACTGTGCTTCTGAATGTGCAAGACGTATTGGAGCTTCAATAGGAAAACAACCCTGGAATGCTATTTTTTGGGGTTAAAGAATTAAAGTGCTTGTAATTTTAACTTTGAGTTTGAGAAATACAATATTTGCCCTTGAAAGCAAATGGTATTCTTGTATTTGAGTTATTTTGTGTTGTTTCCATTACTGTCAGCAAAGACTTTTCTCCTCAGTAGTTCCTGAGGTCTGCTTTTCCCCTGAGGTGTCCTTTGATATGAATATCCTTTTTGGGGGCTGTTGTGTACCAAGTGTGTGTTTTTCTAAGCTGATCTCTCCATGTTGATGGAGGCACTGAAAAAAATCAACAGAATAGGCAAATAATACTGCTATTAAAAAGCCCATAATCCTTTCCATTCTGCTTCCTCCCGTATGTTTAATGAGAATATGTTTCTCTGAAATCCTCCCCAAATCCATCTCAGGTTTTGGATTCCTTCAGTTATGTTTTTTTTACTGTCTCTGTTTATACCTAAAGGCAAATGGAGAAACTGAGATTTTTATAAAGAAGCCATTACACTGACACCTCTTTCTTACTGTGTCTGCCTGACTTGAGAAATAAAACTGTTGGGCATAATATATTTGCACCATGCTTTTGGCCATTGATTCTAAACAGAGAATTGTGTCAGTTAAGGTAAAATGGTTTTTCATTTGCAAATACTAAATATTGTAGTCTCCATTTATTTTAGTAGAAGCATTTAAGTTTTGATCACTAGTAGATGCTATTGGGCATCTATCAAATTTTTAGATCAGAGCTGTGTCAAACCTCTCAGAAACTGAACATTAACATTTTAGTGGTGATGATTGTAACATATCCCACAAAGAAGCTCCATTTGCTTTGAGAATTTACAGTCAACATGTCACTTTTAAGTCAACACAAGGAGATGAAGTGCCCGTGGAGGTGTTGGATTGCTTGTGACGTGGGAGGGCCGGTCACTGAGCCCTGTTGACCCTTTGGCTAGCGTGATGGGACGTGTGATGGGACAGGAGAGCAGATCCACAGCCTGTGCTTTGCAGTCAGGAGATGAGAACAGCTCTCAGAGACCCCCGTGGTGCTGCTGATCGGCATGAGGCTGGGCTGGACATGTCCCATCATCTCTCCAGTGTAAGAAGGACTGAAGGAGAGCATGTTTGAGATCTGCCCCTTCTTTAGGGTGAACTCCTGGGTTGTATAAAACCAGTGGTAAGGTTGGTTTTGTCAGAGCTGGGATTTTTGTTCCTGGGGTTTACCAGCTCTCTGCACAGCAATAATCTTGCCAGGGGACAGTTTAGCTCTAAGGAAGGCTTTTATTCTTTCACGTAATCTACAAAGACATCTGTAATTACTGCTGGTAACTAAGGCAACCCAACTTTATAGCTGGTACATGCATGCAGCACAGCCACGGGTTATGGGGTTTAAAATACCTTTCTGCTGGTTGGTATGTGGCCATGCTCAGGCAGGAACTGTGAGCTGCGCCCTGCTAGTGGGTGTTGGGGAGGAGGAACATGGTTTGGACAGTGATTAGCTTCTCTGGCTTAACTGGAGACTCTCAAATCAGGGTTCATCCTGGGGGATAGTGTTGAAAGGCTGTGCGGGAGGTGATGGTGCTCTTTGAAAGGAAAAGCCTCTTTGCTTATTTTAGGAGAATCCTGCTGTGTCCTTAATGAGGATGTTCATCTAGCCCAGGGAAATGAAATCGTTTGTCCATTTGCTTGGTGCATGGCCTCAGATAGCCCAGGAATAGAACAAATAGCTGGTGGCAGCCTGCTTGAGTGTCCTGCTGGTGCAGTAGGACATCAGCCAGGCAGATGTGAAGGTGCTGGGGGGAAAGTCTCTGTGGTGATGGGGTGCAGGAGCTCCTGTCCAGCCTGTCTGGGTGTTCTCAGCTGGTACCTTTGATAAGAGGACCCTGTTCCTCCTTTGCTTTGCTCCATTAATATAACAGCATGATAAGTGTAATAATTTTTAGCACTGTGGGGGAAAATCCCTGTGCAATGCACTGTTTTGGTCTTCTCGGAGGTAGTTTTTGCTTTTACAGGTTGCGTTTGCTTGGAGCATTGGGGTTCTTGCATTTCTCCGTTGGAAATGTGTTGATGATCTCTGTACATGCTTGGGGGTGTGAAATCTTTCTCCCAGATAAACTCATCCTCTGCCCATTACTGGAACGCAGCTCTGTGGAAGCTGAGTCAACTCAGAGATGAGTTAAAGGCTCTTGGCCATTAGTTTTTCAAATGTGTTTTTTATGAGTCATATGGAAAAAAACTTTAAATAGCATAACTTGGGGTTTTCTGAAAGAAGTTCTTAACCAGACAATCTGCAGGATTTTCTTATGGTGAGCCTGTGGCAAAGTGGGGAATCCACCCTGCTAATAGAGCTGAGCCTGTCTCTGCTAGGAGGCTTTTTAGGAAGAACTGTTTGATCTTTGTCAGGAATTCTGAAACAAGGTTTTTGCTTTTAAAATACACAAACATTGGTGTAAAATGGACAAACGTTGGTGGAGTGGAGGCTTTATGAAGGCTTGTTGATCTGGCATTTACTTTGGTGTTCACTGAAACTTGCCATGTCCATGGAATTACATCTTTTGCCAGTGGTAAAGTTTGAACCTAATTGTTGGTCCCTGGCGCTGGAGTGCTAATAAATACATAAATCTCAGCTGTGTGCTTTTCCCTGTTAAGGAATCCCTGTGATTTTTGTGTGCATCACTTGATTATGGATCCTGTAGGTCTGTCTTTAACTGTGCCTGCAGCAGTGTTTGGTGGTGGAGGGCTGTCCTGCCTGCAGCCATGGGTAGAGCTGCCCCTGCCTTTCGCTTTCACTTTCCTATTTTGCATTTTCTTTCTGTTCTGGTTGTTTTGTTTTGCTTCCTGTGCGTGCTTTGGCTTTGGAGACTCAAAGCTCAATGAAGTCACTTGCGCTTCCACAGCTTCATCTTTCACCCGTTGGCTCTGGTACACCTTAAGGAGGGTATACACTGGGGTGTTTAAAGCTGCGGTCAAACTTCACTCGGTCTGAGATTTCAACCAAGGCTTCTGATAGATACAACACTGAGATGTACCTGAATTTGGGGTGTCCCTGGAGCAAGGAGATTGTCTCGCTGGGGTGTGCAGACCTGAGTGCTGCTGCTGCTCTGTGCTTATGAATGCTGCAGGCCATATGTGTGGTACAGAGTGAGTTCGTCTTTCTTCAGTGATCGAAGAGCTGATTGTGTCGTTGCCTGGTGCAGTCCCTTGAATACTGAACATTTAACATGAGGTACTTTTCTTCCTGAGGTTTTCTCCCTTTCAATCCAGCCATGCTACACTAATTGGATGCCGGTTATAACAGAGCCTGGGAAGCTGTTTCCCGCACTGGGACATGTGCTGAGTGATGCTGTGCTCAGCCTTGTGGCTTCACTTACTGCTGAAAATACTTCACTTGCTCAGCAAAGTGAAAGAATTGGACTTGGCTGGTGGTTGGCATTAACCTTTGTGTTGGGCACAAAGCTGGAGGCCGCTCAGTCTGCAGGCGTGTATTCAAACTGCGTGCAGCTTTACTGCTATTCAGTGGCTTGCTTCTAAGGACAGTGGAACCCACTGAGGACAGCTGGGGGGGCAAAGAGCTTTGTGTGGTCTCAAGGGACATGGTGCTGGTAATGGGGAGGGTCTAGAGTTCAGCAAGTGCTTCACACCCCGTTAAGGTGTAAATTGTGAATAATTGTGTTTTTTCAAAGGAAAAATGGATAAATATACATGTGCGTGCATAGAGGCCAGAAGGCTGTTCTGGGGGAAGATTCTTCCACACCTCTCTGGCTTTGAACCCTTCTTCAGACATCATCTTCTGGTCACTGGTAGAACCATGATGCTGTGCTGCCCAGGCTGTTGGTTTAACCTGATTCAGCCTTTTTTATTGTGATACAAGCCCAACCAAAAAGGTGGTAGAGAGGAAGAGACAGATGTGAAGCTGAGGGAGACTGTATTGGAAGGAAAACTCCCAATAAGGTCTCTAGTCAGGTGTGTTGTGGTGATGGGGTTACCTCCTGAGGTCTGCCTTTGCTTGGGGTCTGCTTTTGAGATGGACAGCCTTGCTTGGCTTGCCTTGCCTTGTTTGTGTTTGCCTGCTGGCAGGTTGGAGGGGTGAGCTGTGGGTGCAAGCAAAGCAGGGACCTGGCTCTAAATGCTGCTGTTTTCATAGGCAGCAGCCTTTAGCTCTGAGTGAGTTCTCACACTTAGATCAGGGAGGTAGAGATATTGACCTGATGTCAATTCCATATAAAGAGCCAGTGCCCCCAACAAAGCGATGAGGACACATATGTGCCTTAGGCACCTGTTGGCCTGGTTAAGCACAACACATAACTGGGTGCCTCTGGTTTGACATTACCTATATAGCTGGTGGTTCTGGTAGGCAGGTCTGGTTTAATGATTCCTTCTATATATTTTTAGTGGCGCTAAACAGACCTATTTCTAAAATGGAAATGGGATGTGGCCTCTGTAATGCTTGGGAAGCGGTGCAGGGAGTTTTAATGGTCCTTTTCTACTTGCCTCTATACAAGACGATACAAGTCGTGTACTGTGTGCTGGCGTTTTTCAGATGGGGCTTCGAAGACTAAACTTCTCTTTCTCTGTATGGATGCTAAAGTATCTGTGGTACCCTGGTAGTTCCCAGTGCTGAAGTCTCTTTCTATTCAGTGAGGCAATTATATCCTGGCTTGAATTTCAACTTATGCTGCTTTGCTGGCCTGAAGCCTGTGAGGCTGGGCTTTGTCCTCAAGTGTTTGGCACTTTTTCCTTTTCTTCCCTGCTGACTGAAATGTGGGCTGGGTTGGCTTTCGACATCATACAGAAGTAGCTGTGTTTTGTGATGCTCTTCATATGGTGAACCTGAGCTGACTAACAAACATCCAAGGAACTCTGTGTCTAATACCCTATGCTGCAGTTTTATGATACTTCTTTTTTTTTAAGTGTCACTGAATCAAACTTTCTGCTCCTTTTTTTGTCCGTGTTTTCAGCATTAAGCAGAGTTCCCGAGCCTCTGAGACAGCTGAAGATGAAAAGGACCAGTGCACAGTGACAGTCAACCCCTCTCACATGAGAAAAGCATTCAAGGTCATGAATGAATTGCGGAGGTACACTTTTAACGTAATGGACACCCTCTCTGGGTTAGCAGAAACGTGTTAATTGGGACAGAAAGGCTCCTGGGAGACTTAAAAGCAAATATTCTGTGCCATCTTTGTCACTAATGATTGCATGTAGGGAATTAATCAACAAGTAAGAAGAGACAGCTGAAATATAGTGGTGGGTTGTTCTTCCTGATCTCAAACCTCTCTATCTTCCCAGCAGAAGGAACCCAGCTATGGCTCGAAAACATTAGCTGAGCAATAGCCTTCATTTACAGATGACAATTCATTTAGTCTTTTCCATTACTTACAGCAAATTCAACTGTAAAGGATGTTCTTAGCTAATGGTCTGAAAACCAATAATAGAACATTACAACCATTAAGACACCTACACATAATTACAGACCAAAGATTATGAATGTTCTTACTCTCTTTAACTGGCAGCGTCTCTCAGTCTGGGCTCAGCACTCCAAAAGAGGGGGTGAAAAGAAGCAATGACTCAGGAGGAGTGTCAGCTCTCACCTGCAGATTTAAAACCCCTGATACTGGTTAAAAGAGAGCACCTTTGGTCTCTATACAGCTACCTGGGCACAGGGAGATGGAGCTGAAGAGTATCAGCAAGCAGAGTCTTCAAGATCCACTGTTACCACATCAGCAGTGTGGTTTGTGACATTGGCTAAACCTGAGCTGTGTCTTGGTTGTTGTTGTCCCATGCACCACCTAGAAGTTTAGTGGGCATTTCTCAGACTAATTAATTTGAGTCCTTTACCATTCAAATAGAGACTTAGAAACACAAGTTTTAAAGAATTCCTGTGGGAAGTACATGTCATACACATGGATATATGTGTTCCCTCACGATCCAGATGGTATGATGAAAGCAGATAACACCCTTTACTCCTCCTGCACGCTCAAAGTACTCGAGCTGCAAGAACCACGTCTCTTCTGTGGATTAAGTAGTTTCCCCATATATATGTTCTCTGGTGTGGAGAAGGCTTAGGAATGTCTCCTTCCACAGATGCCTGACAGTGATTCTCAGTTGCATAGGAACAGAGAATGAAAATATCCTTCCCTTGTAACAATTACATGGAGTGGAGAATGGCATTTCTTGTTAAATTAGCATCCCTCTGGTCCTTTCTTTGTCCTGAAAGCAAAGGATCTGAAGATAGAGGTTTGTGTAGCTGTATTCAGGAATCTATTGTGCTGCTCTTATTTCTTTGTTAATGGAAGCGTAGTGGGAATAGCTGGAGATGGACAATATTTCCTAGTGCCTGTAGTTAACTAGATCTTGTGCAATACTGCAGTGGTAAAACATGTCTATTGTATGTGTGTTGAGGTTGTGATCCGTTAAGCTCCCAACAGTGTTAACAGCTACCTTGAATAATAGTGCCTCCATTCACACACATGCAGAAATCTCATACAGAGGGTCTAGGAAAATCTTGCTAAGCCTTTAATCTCTTTGCTATATAGTATCATAGAACTGTTTAGGTTGGAAAAGACCTTTAGGATGGTTGAGTCCAATCGTTAACCCAACACTGCCAAATCCACCACTTAAACCGTGTCCCCGTGTGCTACTTATGTTGCTCACTTGAAATTTTTAGCTTTCAAATGTAGATGAAATTAATTTCATGAGTGGTACTGTAGATAACTATAGTCCAAAGAGGAATTGGGCAGAGCACTGTTTGCATAAGCTGAAGGAAATGAGGGAGCCTCCATTAAGAGGTTGTTACAGGGCTCCCCTCATTGTCACGACCCTTTCCAAACTGGGGTGAATGTAAAGCACAGACTGCCAGTTCCTACTTTCTTCCTGTTTTTCAACTATAACCCTCCATTTCAGAGATGTTTTAGTCATGTATTCCAGTATGTGGAGAAGAGGAAACATACCAAGTCCATTAGAAGCTCTGTGTATGTTTATTTGATATGCAGTTTCCTAAAGACAAAGTGCAGTGTGGTGATAAGCATTTCTGAAGAGACGGCAACATCTAGATTCACAGACCCTGCTCCTTTTTCAGGCTTGACATTTGAAAAGAACACCCTCATTTTGCATTTGTATGCTCACACATCTTAAACCAGCTTATTGGGAGGCTGAGCGCTTCGAGCTGTCAGCATCTCCAGAGCCCTGTGCAAACATTAACTAATGAATCTTCAATGGACATACGTGGGGTAGTAGAAAAGGTCAGTAGTTAATGAAGTGACTTTTCCAAAGCTGCCCAAGGAGTCAGTGGAGGAGCTCAGAACTTTCTTGGTTTCTGTTTGGAAACCAGTTCTTTATCCCAGTGACTCTTTAATCCCAGACTAATTCATGTGGTAAAGCAAGTCCTCAGGACCATGGATAAACACCGGTGACTGACATCTCACTGAGGCAGCCTCTGCACTGGTTGGTGACAGGAGATGTTTTGGTCATCATGTTCTTTAGGGACAAACATGTAAGGAAGTACAGAAATAACTCAGTTTTCCCACTCTATCTTTATCCTGTGGAGAGATGAAAGCACTTGCATGGCTGTTTCTTGTCTTATAGATCTAGTAGAGCTTGTCTTCAGGTAGTGCCCAAACTCTTAGGCTCTTCTGTGCCTTCTCCAAGCCCTACTTGTTTGAGAGGTGGAAGGAGCCCCTTCCCCATCCATTCTTTGGGCAGCGTATACAGTTTGGCTTCTAGATCAATTTATTTTGTTCTGGGAAAAGCAGAACCACAGGCAGGGCTGCAGCACCTAAGGATTTAGGCTTTGCTTTGTGTGCAAACACTGATAAGAGCTGGTAGCTGAAGGATTAGAAGACCTTCTACTGGGATTTGGCAGAAGCTCAGGTGCCTTGTCTGTAACAGCAGGTCTTCTGCTTGCTTTTTCAGGCTGTACTGATGTAGTTTTCTGCCTGACCAGCAGTTCTGAAATGACCTTTGTCTTTCCTGGTGTTCTTCCAGCAAACGGCTCCTATGTGACGTGGTGATTGTGGCTGAAACCGTGGAGATGGAAGCGCACCGCGTGGTGCTTGCGGCCTGCAGCCCTTACTTCTGTGCAATGTTTACAGGTACTCTTCTTGACACCACACACTGTACTCGGGTTTAATGTGCCATTGCAAACCCAGGGGCTTCTGGCTGTGCCTCTGACAGGAGCTGAGCACAGGTAGTAGGCATGGCCTGCAGGGAAAGGGTTTCTTAAGGAAGAAGTAGTATATGGTTAGGTCTGCAGCTTGCTGCACTTGCTGGATGATGCTGGTCATCCTTGAGTAATTTCCTGAGGCATGGTGTATGGGTGTGGGGTGAATAGGTAGCACTGAGTCACAGGAAGGTTACTATGAGGTTTGGCTCACTGCTTTTTGGGTTGGTTTTTCCCTCCTTAACAAGACCTTGGGTCATGAAAACACATCATTAACATCAAGCACGTGTGCAGTGCCCTAAATGCTCATGGTGCACATCAAAGGAGTAGCTGGCACAGGAGCTGTAGTTTGAAGGCTCAGCCCTGCTGATGCTGATTTGCAGTCACAGATGCTTAATCTCCCATGGCACTGTTTGCTGCTGCCCGAAATAACACCGTTGTTCTCTGGATCCCAGTGTGTTTTAGTAGCCTGATATATTTTGGTAACGCAACTTCAGTGTGAAGGGAAGAAGAGGACAAAATTCTTGCTCTGATTGCCTGATCCCTATAGCAGGTTACTTTGGAGGCAGTGCCCAGATGAGGCAGTGAAAAAAGCCATGTTATTCCCAAAGCAGGGCAGGGACCAGCTTATTTAAGTCATCCTAGTACAATCAGTCTGGTCAGGAGCTCCTTAGCATCCTTTCTTTTTGTTGCACTCCTTTCCAGGAGCTGACTTAACCAAATACAAAGAAATGCTTGTACACTCCATGGGATGGTTGTTACCATGAGGTTTGAGTTTTGTCCCTATTTCATGTCGCTTTGCCTGCAGTCTGGGAGTTGCTTCTTCCTTTTTAAAAGCCTTGTGATTAGACCTTGGTCTATTTGCTTTGCTGGATGCAGAGCACAGTGTTTTGGTTGCTGAGGTGCTGGCACAGAGTGCCCAGAGAAGCTGTGGCTGCCTCATCCCTGGCAGTGTTCAGGGCCAGGTTAGACAGAGCTTGGAGCAAGCTGCTCTAGTGGAAGCTGTCCCTGCCTGTGGCAGGGGGTTAGAACTGGATGAGCTTTAAGGTCCTTTAAAGCAAATGCTGCTCCGAGGTGTTGGTGCAGGGCACCTTGAGGAGGAGCTGCAAGTGCTTGTGGTGCTCCTTCCTCATGAGAAGTTTAGTAAAGCAAAATGATTGTCAAGCCCCTCTGCTCCTTAGAGGTCACCCTGTTGGGAAGGTGGTGGTGTGGGGCTGCTCATGTTTCCGTGCAGGAATTCTCCGGGCCGTGTAATCCCTCACGCTGTGAGTTAAACAGTAATCAGCTAACCACCGTCATGTGGCCAGCTCTGCAGCAGCCCTGGGCTGGGTGACAGCCGGTCCCTGAGGGCAGTGGGTCACACAAAGACCAGTTCTCCCTTTGCTTTTGGTCTGGTCCCAGGTTTCTAAGGTGTGGATCTCTGTCTTGCAAAGGCAGAATGCATGATGTTCTTCCAGTTGTGTGGTGGTTCATTCTCTGGAGGGGGGGACATTATAAAGTCACAGCTTGAGTAGTGGTTGGTTGTCATGGCTTGGTGGTTTGGGGTTTGTTTCCGCACATCCGCCAAGCAAAACAATGGCTTGGGGCAGCCGCGACGCATGGGTGTTTGCAGGATGGGCAGAAGCTGCTTGTGCACACTGTCCCTACCAGAGGAGCCAGTTTCTGGGGGCACATGGAGCTGGAGGGTCCCCTGGCAATGCCAGCAGCTGCCTGGTAGTGCATGATCAGTGTAAAGCTGTGAACAGTGAGAAACAAACTGACACCTTCAGCTCATCCCTCTTTGCCTGATGCTGGCTCTATGTGCCCTGTCCCTGTAAGTTAGGCCTGACTTGGGACTCATAACCTTGGGGGTTTTTCCTAAACTGTCTAGTGTCCTTTGGTTAGCTATTCCACTTTGAAACAGCTTTGGAAAGTCTGATAAGCAGGCACGTATTCCGTTTGTATCTTAGACTGATGAAGGAGAGATAGGACCCAGCACTTCCTCTTTGTCCTTTCCCATACAAGCTTTCTAATAGCATTTTGGATGGTGGCAGCTCCTCGTTGGCACCATTCTCTGTGGATGATTTGAGGCAGTAATTTCTATCCATTTAGAAGAAAACCCAATCATTTCAGAAAGGACAACAGATATTTCAGTGGTGCTGCCAGGACTGCTCCTGTGAGATAGCCAGGGGAGCTTCAGCAGTTCTGAAGAAGGAAGCAGAAACCTCCCTTGTAGGTCTTGTGTGCTGCTTCAGAGCGCTCGCGCCATGCATGAGAGCCTGTGGTTTTGTTATCCAGTGTACTCGTGTGCTCCTTCAGCATATCTCTGACTTAGGGAACAACAAAAGCTCTAGAAAACAGGGAAGCCTCTCTGGAGCATAGTCCGTAGGAGGCAGGGCAGGCTGCTGTGCAGGGTAAACAAGGCACTGCGGACTGCTGTGGTTTTGGCTGTGGTTTATCTTGTGGCAACACAGAGAGCTCTGAGCAATCCCTGCCCTCATGAGCAGAGGGGAATGGAGAAAGCACTGCAGGGTGTTGAGTGTGATGCATGAAGGGCTTGTCTTCACGAGGGGCTGGTGTCTGCAGAGTCTGTCTCCTAAAGAGGGTCTGTTTGGAGCCACTGCGCCTGTTTACCTGCCTTTGCTCCCTCCTACCCTGTTCCTCACGTCTGCCTGACTGCAGCAGTGCGGGGTTGGGGTCTGTGCAGTGCCTCGTGCAGGGCAGCCCTTATGTATGAGATGGTGCTAGTGCTTTGAATTACTCTGTAATTAAGGTATCAGGTAAGGCTTGAGTCTTGAGGGGAGACATCCTGGAGGGTGGGTTTTGGGGGCTTTAAAGTGTGGGTGCTTTTTTCTGAAGGGGTGTAGGATAAGATGCCCATATTGACCCACCATTCAGCTGCCCTCAGCCATGTTTCAGAGTCTTCATTTGCTTTGGGTCTGTTTGGAGAAGGATCAGCTTGTTTTCTGCTTCTGTTGTGCACCAATCCCTACCTTGGTTTACTGCTGTCTTCAGGTTCTTCGTTACTCCACAGCATTACAGACATGCCCGGAACAGCTCCCTCAGGCAAGTGGCAGGCACTTGATCACACCATCGTGGCTGGAGGGGCTGGATCCCATCCAATCATGGAAGCCCAGCACACGAGACTCCCTTTCCTCATGGTGTGCAGGGCTGTTACCAGAGCAGAGGAGGCTGTTAGCATGCAGGGCCAGCAGCTTGCTGGTGGGTGTGGGAGCCCACACAGCCTTTATTTTTGTTGCCTGTATCACATGAACACTGCAAAGACAGATGATGTTATCAGATTGGTCCCTCCAGGCTGTTTCTGTGTTGGTCTCTGCATGCTTCAAGCTTGCCCTTGGCCTGGGGGTCCTGGTGACGGGGCTCCCAACTGCTCCATGTGTCCCAAGGTGGGTGCTCCACAGGCATCTCCAGCTCCATGGAGGCTGAAGGGGACTGGCCTGTTCTCAGAAGCCCCCTCTCATCTCTGGAGATGTTTGGGGTTTTCTTGGGAGGAAGGAAGAGAGTGAAGGCGATGACATTTATTTTATCAATTAAAAAGTCCTACCTGCTTTGGAGACCTGCCAAATGTAGGTCGCTCATCCCTTTGTACTTGTGCATTTGTGTTCATGAACTTCTCTGGATAACTTTTTACTATTTGATTTTAAAAATTGAATTTAGGGCAAATATTACTTCAGTCAACATTTCCCGTGGGACGTTGTTGGCTCTGCTAATACTTGTGCTCTGACCCCACTCCTGTTATTTACCTCCTTATTGGCATAAGTGGAGCCTGCAAAGGTCAGTTTCCAGGATCCGGATTTTGCTCAAGCTTGGACCCCTTTAGCATCTGACTACTGTGCACTTAATGTGCCCTGGCCATGTCTTGTCATACACTGTACTGAGATGTAGGCTGTAATTACCTCTCCCATTGGCTGCAGGAACTACTTTTCCTCTTAATCCCACAGCAGTAGTGAGTCACCAGGTTTCTTAGAGTAGTGATTATTCATGCCCAGGGTTAAGAGTTGACATTGCTTTGTGCTCTGCTTTGTTTAGCTTTCTTCTTTCACTTACCCATTTCTTTCTGCTTGGGAGTTGATTCTTTCTTTTCTGTGGTTCCTCAAGATCTTGGTGATTAAAACCTGGGTGAGGTCACCGTGTGCGTGGATGCTGGAGGGGCCCTGGTGAGCTCCTTCTCCTCCTCCACACAGTTTGCTTTTGTTCCTATGACGCGCTCCTGTTACGCATGGGGTGCGTGTGTGTGGTGCCTGCGCTGCTCCTTGGCCATAACAGCGATGGGGAAGGTGTGCTTAAAGCACGGGTTCATGTAGAGGCTTTTACACAGATATGGGTTTTACTTGTATATTCATAGGGGAAATTATTGCTCTAGTTCTGTGCTAGTTACATATATTAAGTTATATATTTGGAGGAATGGTGCAGTTAGGCTCCAAAGGCTGCCTTGCCTCCGAGGTGCGAGGTTGGGAAGGTGAGAGGTGAGAAATACAGCTTCCTGCAGAGATTCTTTGCGTGGGGTGTAACTGTGTGGACAGGTTACAGCAGGGTAGATTAGGAGAGAACCTTGCAGTGTACTGGATGTAACTGCCAGCATGTGTGCTTGGTGCTCTTTCTAAAGAAAGAGTGTAATGCTCCCTTGCTTTTATTGTAGGATGTGCCTCAAAGCACCCAAATTTAGCTGTTGCAGCTTACTTATATACCCATCTTATCTACCCATATATATATATCTTTTTTATTTATATATATGTATATTAAAAGCCCTCCTAAGACTCTTTCACACTGTCTTTGACTGTCTCTGTGCTGAGACGTGGTTGAGGGTCATGGTCATACTGGGGTTTTTTTAGCTCCTGTGTGTGTTTGAATGCAGGTGAGCCATGGCAGGTTCTTTTCTGGCAAGAAATTGAGCTTGTTGCATTTATTGACTTATTTTACACTAGTGTCTTCAAATGTTGAGGTGCTTTTTAGGTGGCTTCTAGGAATCTCACCAGTTGCCCTTCAATGGTCAGAGGTGGTGCCAGGGCATTCTTTTAGTCAAATACCAGGACAAAGTGCTGGATGTGTGGGAAGCGTAGTTCTGCATAGAGGTCCTGCAAAGCGAGGTTTAACTGTCCTTTTGTAATGAATTTCAGGAGACATGTCTGAAAGTAAAGCCAAGAAGATTGAGATAAAAGACGTTGATGGGCAGACCCTGCGGAAGCTCATTGATTACATCTACACTGCTGAGATCGAGGTCACGGAGGAGAACGTGCAGGTAGGTCTGGTTCAGCATGGAGACCCAAGTATAAAGCTTGAAACTCAAAGGCACTGGTCCTTTCGGGAGTGACTGATCTCTTCAGCTGTAGAAAGTAGAAGGTTGAGCTTGAAAAGAGCTTTTTCAAGCCTCTCTTTAGTCTTGAGGCACTTTGCTGATTTCCCCATGCTTAAGTCATGTTGCATTTAGCTTTTGTATTGAGCTTTTATAACAAGAGCAGGCATTTGCCTTCCAAGAAGCTGTGCTGACTTGTGGGTCAGTCTGTCGAAGGTCAGAACACACTCAAACAAGCAGTGAGTCAAATGCTGTTTTAAGGTCATGGCAGAGGAATCTGACTGTTAGTTTTTAAATCCTTCTGGGTAGTTTGAGTTGTTTGGCAGAGCTTTGAGTCAAATATATTGTTCAGATGAGGCATTCTTCCTTTTTTCTTTGGTGTATGTGTGTGTACTCAGTCTCACATTTCTTTGAGGTAAATATTTGTCCAGAAGTGGAAAGAGTAATTGAAAGGCAGCCTCCAGATAAAGTGGGATGCTCAGGAAGAGAGTGTTTTGCTGCATCACGTGGCTGTGGCTGCTGGTAAAGCTTTTTCTTTGACTCTGCTTGTATTTGTGGTAAGAAAATGGCTGTGTACTTAGGCACTGATTTCTGGAAGGGATGCTGGGGGCTCGTGTGGGGATGTGCTTTTTGGTTGGTCTTCTTTTTTGTTTGCAAGTGGCAGTTTGGATCTCTGTGACTTGGATGTTGGTCAGTGTCAGTGATGCTGGAGAGATGAACAATATTGCATTCGTTGACCTAATTACCTTGGCAAAATTAGACTGGCTCTGCTTGAAATGAGGTTGGTGCTGTGGATAGAACATGCTCTTCTGCTCTAGTCCTTCAGAGAGGGTTCAGGTTCTTGCTGATCTGTTGCTCCTCCTGCAGAACTTGAACAAAACCCTGAGCGATGTCCACTCTGCAGTCTAAGCCCTGGGCCATCTTTTGTGACCTAAGTCTGTTGGTGCTTTTCTGCACCTTCCACCCTCCAGTTTTACAAACTTGACTTTTTGGCACGCTCTTAACCTGACAGTTGTCACATTAGAAGAACTGTAGGCTCTATTTGCCCTATGATGAGGCTGAGGACGAGCAGCAGGGAGACTTTCAGGATGCCATTACAGCAAAGAAGCTGAAGTTCTAACACAACTGTGTGGGTCGCTTGGACTAGTTTTCTGCTGTGTAGCCCATGCTTAATTACAGTGTATAGCCAGGGACATCAGGAGCTGAGATACATTACTTTGATGGGGAACTGGGATGGAGTTCCTTGGACCTCTGGGATATTCCATTACTGGAGGAAAAATGTAATTTACACGCTCTGAAGCTGGTCTGTGTTTCTGTGGGAAACGTGCAGACTATATCCATGTGCCTTCTGAAACGTATGCTTCCTTCCATGCTGCTGATTGTTAGGTGGCCCAGGAGCACCCACGCAGCACGTGGGATGTGCCATCTGCTGAGCTGGCCCCAGTTGGTTTGCTGAATGAAGCTCACTTGAAGTGACTACACGTGCTCTGGCTGCTTTCTCATGGGAGCATTTCAGTGCTTGAGTGCAGCTGTACCTGGTATAAGCAGTGCTGTGTGAGTTGGAGCAGACTGCAGAGCCCAGTCCTGCTCTGTGCTGGTAGCATTGCTCTGCCCAGGTCTATGAAGCAATCCAGATGTTACCTTTGCTGAGCAACTGGAGAGCTATCTATCTTAGTAAAACCTAAGCAAAGCCTGCCTTGTGTTTCTTAGGGATTACAAAGAGTTAAAGTAAGAGCCCTGTCTATATTCTGGCTTTCATCTCTCAGACGGTAGGATAAAACAGTGCGAATTTGGTGGATACTAGAGTTTGGGCATAACGTTTTTTGCCCAATATAGTAAACTAGGTCCTTCTACTGCAGGATTTATTTAAATGACTACTCTGCGAGTAACTCTTTAGGCTGAAGATAAATTAATCTGTGGGAGCTGAGAAATGAAGCTGATCTCATGCAAGATTAAGTGACTAGTTTAAATTTTATAAAGTGTTAAAAATGTCCATGCTGCAAATGTTTGATGGAATTTAATATATTTTTGGTGATGAAACCAATAGTTTAAAGAGAAATTTCCATCCTGCCTCTGGGTGTTTTATCCCTGAACAGAATTCCATGCCAGAAAGATGCCTCTGTAGTGCCTGTCTGCATTGCTTCAGCAATGCTTGAGCATGGCGAGACTTTGTTTTCTGAGCAGGTATCTCCTGAGGTCTGCTATTGCTGTGTCATGCACATTGATTTCTAGCAGGGCAAGGGTGCATTTTTAAAGGGACTTTTCAGGCTTCCTCAGCAGCTGTAAGAATCAATTTCTGGGTTAGGTGCCAGGCAATTTCATTATAGAAACTAGAAGAAAAAAGATTGCTAAATGGCATTAGCTGAACAGATGCAGCCGAGCTACCCAAACATGTGAATGCATAAAAGCCAGTATCTTGTCAGGGAGCAAACCAGAGCGAGAGCAGAATTGAAATGAGAAAAAGATGAGCAGTGAAGGAACATGGAGTGCAGGAATGAGTTCTCAAGCGTACTGCAATGCTGAGCAGCGCCTAGCGCTTCACAAGAAGCCTTTTTACAGTATTTTTGTTGTTTCTGTTCTAATGGAAACCTATGGAGTTTTGTGCTTTTATAAGGCTGATACGGTGCTCAGGAAGTGAGACTCTTTCTCTAAGCATGTATTTTTGTGGCTGATTGTAGTTTCATTGCACGAAGTGTGGTTTTTTGTTTTTAAGTAAGGAAGGATATTTGTGCAAGGGGCCAAGCTGTCCAGTCAGTTCCAGTCATCTTCTAGGTAGTGAATTACTGGAGGGGTTCATGCAGTTCCTCCTCAACAGGATGTCCCAAGTGTGAATGTAAAGGAGGATTTTCAGTCCACCTTGGCTCCTTGAAGGAGAACACTGAGCCCACGTGGCAGCAGATACTCTCTTCTAACCCCATTAAGGGTATGTGGGTGAGAAATCTGCTTTTTATGCATTGGAACCTCATTTTTAGAGTGGGATTTCAAGGCAACATAGATTGCAGTAGTAGGAGGGCTGAGGGATGATGAGTGATAGAGAGGCTTCCGTGCTGAGCAGTGTTTTGCCTCTGAACACGCATTTGGAATTTAACCTCCCACATGTTTGGAAGGTGTGGAGCAGAGGAAGGGCTTCTGTCTTCCATTGCAGTCATGGTGTAGCCTCAGAAAAACTATTCCTGGGATTTCTTTCCCTGCTGCCTTCTGCTGCTCCTCTTCCGTTGCACCTCACATCAAAGCTGGTTGTAAAGATTTGTAAGAGTGACAAAAAAGATGTCATTCCTTTGAAGGTGGAGCTGGATGAATTTGTTTGGAAGATGCAGTGAGGAAAACGGAACCGAGTGACTTGGGGAAGTTCACAGATGCTCCTATACAGCCCTGGCTGGCTTTGATGGGAACTGTATGCACGTCATACATGCTTCTGCTCCCTACCTGTACAGAATGGCTGGCTCTTGTCACATACTTGTCCCTTGAACTTTTCAGTTAGGTCTTGATTTTGCGGCTGAACTGGCTGTATTGCTCCTTCCTTTCCAATGCTCATGTCAAACCTGCCAGCTCAGTGAGTAGCTGAGTGAAGGGGAGGTTTGTGAGGAGCCCTCTTGTCCTGTGAAGACACTTGTATCTCTGGGTGTAGACAGCGAATCCTCAGGGTGTCCCACCTGTCCTTACTGATGGCTCTTAATTACCGGCAGGCAGCTTGAGAATTACCCTCCCAGTTAAGAAAGCCCACTGCCATTGGGGTTGTAATGATTCCCTGGGAAAAGGCCTCATTAACCTGATTCCACAGTGAAATCCTTAGGAATGAGGTGCAGCATACCGCCTGTGTGATGTGTCCTTGTGTATTACCACAATAGGAAACATAGCTCATATAGACAGAATGAAATCTGAAATCAGCTGTGTGGAGGAAATAGATATTGAAACTGTCAGCTCTGCAGACATAGTAATTGTGATGAAAAATGGCTGGAGAAAGGAGGGCTTTGCTAGAAGTTGTAACATTTCCTTTTCAAAAGTGTGCTTCTGCACCTCAGCTTTCCCTAGGGACTTGGGACTTCACAACAAGGAAGGAGAGTATCTGTGGCAGATGGAGTTTTGATGATAAAGCGGATAAGTGGGTCAGTTCATTCCAAAGGCTGCAGCTGTAGTAGGTGCAAGCCCAGGATGAGGTAGAGTGCCTTCCAGCTCAGCTGTAGGAGGTGCAATAAATTGTCCTCCCTGGAGCAAAAGCTCTTTGCCATGCATTGTCCTCATGGACTGCTGGAGAGCTCTGGTCAATAGCAGCACTGACTTCTCCGAGGTGTTACAGCAGTTGGATTGTCCTAGACCTATGGAAAGCCTTTTAAATTGGATTGGCCTAAGAGAAAGATGAGGAGAAACCTGTGAATGTGGGACCAGAGGACTGCGCTGTGTCTGAGGGATGTGTCTCTGCAGTTTTATCCCGCTGTTTAACCAAGGGATGGTCTATCTGCTCTGTATGGGGAAGAGGGAGGAGGTAGATCAGGAGGAAGTTGCTAGTGGCTCCTCTGTTTTCTCTTTCACCTCTGTATCCCTTGTCCTTCTCACGCCTGCTTCTGGGAAGGTTTTGTCCCTGATCTGTCGCCCATGCCTCTGCCTGGGCTGTTTCACCCCAAGTGCAGCAATGAAGAAGCAGCATTGTTGTTTACCCTCTGCACTGCAGGGTCGCAGCTCGGGAGCGATGCAGCCCAGTTGCCTTCCTTGTGCTGAAAAGCCACATCACAGTAATGTGTAGTTTTGTCTCTGCTGCTTCTGCAGTTTAGAGCTGTTCATTTAAAACTGAGTATTTAACCTGCCTTGCAAACACAAAATGTGCTTGTTTCTCTTGTCACAGATTCCATTGGGAAGGTGCTTGGGAGCTGTGGCCTTGTTCGGGCAGGTGTGCAGTCCCAGCTGTGGCCCTGGATGTGCTGCTGAGATTACAGCCACTACTTTTGATTTGCCTTCCCATTTGCCTAGATTTTCAAAGCTGCTTTTAAGCTTTAATACATCCTCTGCTTTGGGGATGCTCCTTTCCCAGTTCCACATAGGAGAAATGGTGCGGGTTAACTTTTGGCTAAGGTTACCTGGAACTAACTCCAGTCCGAAGTCCAGCATTAATGCCCTGCCTATTGAATGAACTTTATAGCAACTCAGAGCACTTTTGGATGAAAGATCTTTCTAGTTCAGAGACATCGAAGGCTCACAAAAGCATTTGTTTGCACAGCCAGTGTTGTGTCAAACTTGAGATTGATACAGTCTGCAGAGCGAGAGAGCACAGCTGGTGAACTAGATGGTTATGGATATATATCTTTATATCCATTATATATATATTTATATATATATACACACACCTATAGATGAGGTTCTGGACATAACTTATTTAGCAAAGAAGTCAACCTCAGTAATAGCAGCTAATTTTGGCACAGTTTCAGAAGCCGATTGGGGTTTTGTGCAGATGCTGATCTGGTAGAGAAGCCAGCTCCCTGTAAATCATTAACAGCGGCTGGAGTTCAAATATTAAGAGCCAAATCCAGACCCAAGTGAGTGACTTGCCTGGATATTCATGGGGTTGCAGTCTGGTCCTGCTGCATGTTTAGGCAGGGCATTTCCTCTTGTTATTTCTAAAGGAAACAGGCTTCATGCTAGCGGATATCCTTTGCTTGCTTTTCGCCTTCCCTGGTAAAAACAAGAGGAGTTGTGAGACCTTCAGCTGGGAAGTAAGAAAGAGAAGATCCGCTCATCTCTCAATGAGCTATTTATATAGCCTACTTCTGAAAAGTATTATATGGTAATACCCTTTCCTAATAACCACAGTGGTTTAAGGCTTCTTCTACGCTGCTCTCTCAAGCCAGCATGAGGCTGTAATAGCAGTACTAGGGTGTCCAAGGGGCTGTAGCACGTGGGTGTTAGTGATGGTGGTGAGTACCATCACAACTGCCTGATTTAGAGGCAATATCCCAAAACACTCGAGGTAAGCAGCCTCCTGGATTTGCAGGCATGCGTGCTGGATGGACAGGGATTGCGTGGGGGAAGCTCTGCCTGGTGTGTGGCCAGAGGTGGTTTGCAGGGAGTCTGACTTCTTCACCCAGAGCCCTTATACAGCTCAAGTGCTCACCTTTCTGCTGATATAAAGAGATGGTTCAGGTAGATAGAAAGTGGTTTACAGCTAGGTTTCAAGACTACTAGAGCATTGCTATCTTGATTTGATCAAACCCACATCCTAATCTCCTCCTGGCATCAAGAGGCTCTGACCAAAACTGGTTCCCAGGTTAATTGATTTCTGGTTTTATTGCTGCCCATTGGGGCAGCAGTCAGACATGGTACAAGTGCTCTGGAGCTGGAATGAGTCAGGGGCTGAGGAAGGACTTGGGGCAGGTTGTGAGCATCCTGCCTTGATGCGGAACAGCACTGTGGGGCAGGTGAGCAGGGACAGGGAAGGGGATCTCTTTTTCCCTTCCCTGCCATGGAGATCCCGGAGGTGAATGCTCATAACCTACTTGTTTTGTTTAACAGACACTTGAGTCAGGAATAATTTTCCGTAAATCTGTGCTCAGATGGTGAGCACAGATGCCTGGTTGGAAGGACATGTGTGAAGGAGCCAGAGCCATGGAAGAGCTGGGATAAGACACGTCTGCAGTTGCTGTTCGACATAAGGAAAGGAAGTAGCTGATGTCACAGGCTGTAACATCCCGACCAACTCTTATTTTCTACTTCCTGCCCTGCTCACTGACCTCAAAGGCTTTTTTTCCAGCAGATGTCACATTCCTGATGTGCTTCTGGCTCCCTTTTTGGCACTCAGTTTTGTAGATACAAAGCAGTACCTCATTTTCAGATGCAGTCATGAACCACAAGTGTCCACAGCATTTAGTATGAGTGAAAAAGATGACTGTTGATTTGAACAGCTGGCTCCTGAAAGCTTTGCTGTCACCAAAACCTGCTTGAGCTTCTGTGAACTCCCTCTCTTACACAGCAGTTTGGGCACCTTGCTCACAAGCCAGTATGGTTTTGTTGGAAATAAGAAAGTTGAAGGTTTTGAGGAGTGCTGGGCTGCTCTGGGCTTTGGATGTGATGGTAATGCATCAAATATATATTATAATATCTATGTGCAGGACCTGCTTGCATTAAAGCCAGAAATTCAGGTGCATCCATGGTTGCTCGCATCTTGTCCTCCCTTTACCTGCCTTGAGGTCTTGTGAGGAGAAGATGTGAGAAGAGCTCTGCTTTTAGCCCAGCTGGGATAGCTGTTTCCATCTCTCAGAGCATGGATGGGGATCTTCTGCATCCGGATACTGCTAAGACTTTAACCTTCCTTCTTGTACCCTACAGAGATGAGTTCCCATCTGACGGGGATTGCATCTAATTTGTGCAATCTGTGAATCAAGCTTTCTTTGTTGCTAACTCTCGTTCCCCTTTCTTGCCTCTGCAGGTTTTGTTGCCAGCTGCTAGTTTATTGCAATTGATGGATGTTAGGAAAAACTGCTGTGATTTTCTTCAGTCCCAGCTGCATCCCACAAACTGCCTCGGAATCCGAGCTTTTGCCGATGTGCACGCGTGCACCGAACTGCTGCAGCAGGCGAATGCCTACGCAGGTGAGGGTCGGGTAGGCTGTTTATTGAGTTAAACCTGCTTCTAGGTACAACAACTTGTAGGTTGAGGAGGATCAGCACATCCTGGTTGGTTTCTTCATGCTTCTGCTATGAGAACAGGGAAGGGAATTCTTTATTGGGTTGTAGACTTGTAGCTTTCTGTGATGCTGCAAATTGTGGAATGTGGTTTGGCTGCACAGGAACACCTAAGGAGGTAAAAAAACCATTGGTCCTCTGGATCCCAGCCCACAAAATAGTTCCCTAGTACGTTCCTAGTAAGCTCTTTGGCAGCTTGTTCAACAACAATGTTGGCATGCTGATGTCCTCCCTGTGAGAAAAGTAGGCAGTACTGGGGATTTGTGCATTCTAGGAGTAAATGGCATTGGGCAGAGTGAAATCCCACCTGGAAGCGGGAGCACTCAGCTAAAATTTCCCTGTAGTCTGAGCTTCTGATCTGTGGAGCAATAGCCACTTACCCCAGGGGGTGGGTAGGCTCTTATTTCCTTGAGAGTAGATGTGCTTGTCTGCAGTAAGTACGTGCGAGCAGTGGCTTTCAGCATTTCTCCTCTGTTGTAAATACAAAGCTTTTCCAAGCAGCCCCATGCTCTTAATTCCCAGCACTTCCCAGTCTCCTCTGGCAGAGCTGCCCTTGACCTCTGCTTCGGAGAAGCTGGTTTGTTTTCTGCTTTTCTGTCTATTTGGATAGGGAAAATTACACCTGCAATCCCCAAGCACCTGCAGCATGTTTCTGGTCCAGTTTTGTCCTTAATTGGACCATAAGTAGGCTCAGTGGAATAAAAACGCACCCACCAAGTCCTCCGCTATTCTGCAGCACATAAAAGTAAAACCTTTTCAGCTGCTCAGGCTGTATTATCCCCTGGAGGAAAAGGTACCCTGGAAGGAATGGTTAATTGTATAAAGGCTTGCTTGTAATATCTCATTATCCTTGCTTCCAGGCCCTGTTTAATCTTTAATCCAACAAGCAGCGCATTCACTGTATGTTTATTTGGTTGTTTGGCAATTAGAAAGTCTGCTTTGTTGTTTTATTGGCCTTCATAAGTCCCAGTTAGTACAACAGCCCATGTAATGTTAATGGAACTCCATTAATAAAAATGCCATTAAAATTCTTTTCACTGTTGTTTATGTAACAGAGTTTAACCAAGACAGAAGTCCCCACGCTCAAGGGTCCATGTGTGCATGAGCTCAGTGTCTTGAGAAGTGCTTAGTTTTGACCACTGGATAATTTGAGGAGGTGGAGGAGCCTTCTTGATGCAGGCACAACTTACTGTATGAAAATCAGTAAACATTTTTACTTGCTTCCAACTAATAACAAGAGATCAAATATCTTTCTATTGCCAGATGCTAGTCCAGAATGAATAGGAGATTGTGTCCAGAAGTCAGCGTGCATCCAGGTTACTGTGTGGGGAGCATTTCCTGCTTCTCAAACACTTAAGGCAAGAAGAGTTCATTAGGTCTTATTTGCAGCATAATAGAGTGTTAAACTTTATCCAGCTACTGCTATTTTTAGTCAGAGCCTTTGGCTTAGCTGTGGTGTGTTGGCCCCCATCTGACCAAGTGGGGTTCATGGTTGGGCAAGCCCAAATGCTCTCAGCACTGGCGTTGGTGAGGAGTTTTTCAGGTGTGATCTCCAAAGAGCTCCTCTCATGCCAGCTTGTGTCCCTGTGCTGTTGCTTTTTGGCAGGCTAAAGTCTTTGCAGATGTGAAAACTAGAGGCAGATCTTGCTGCTGAGGGAGCTCTTTGGATAAATGAGTCCGAGCTTCTCAAAGCTGAAGGATCAAAGCTTTAGAAAAGCATTTTCAGACAGTGTGTCTGAGATTCATGTTTCTGTATTTCAACCAAAGATAAATGGGACTCAGGTAATGGCAGGTGAGATTAAATTGGCATGTATATGTAACACATTCTTGCAGAACTAAAACTGACTGCAACTGCCTAACAGTGATTTTTTTTTTACCTGGAAATTGCTGTTTAGAAAGCAATTCTTTCCTAGTGCCCTTTGGCTAGATGGGAACCTTGCCAGACTTGATGAGCCTTTTTGGACCTATATTGCAATCAGTCATAATTCTTCCGCCTTGGGATTATAAGCAGTGATGTTAATTTTGTGGCTGCTAAAGTTACAGCACGTAAGGATTTAGAAGAAACAAGGGAGAAAAAGGGATTTGTTCAGTTGCAGACTTCAGTGGAAAGGAAGAGATACTGGGGAAGATGGGTGCTGAGGGTTTGGAGCAGGGGAAAGGTTGAATTTACACATTTGGGGGAAAGAAGTAAAAGGTGGAAGGAGAGACAGACAGCTGGTCCCATGCTGATTTAGCAGATACCCTGGGATCCTTCACTATTTGCTGCCAAGTGGATGCACCAAACTTTGACAAATTCATGTTAAAGATGGGCTTTCCTTTGAATACCTACAAATATCAAGGATCTGGAGTCTCTCATCCAGGTTCGAGCAGATCTAATTCTGTTTAACTTATTGAAGTGGGCAAGAACTGAATGTCAATGTGGCCAGGTTATGTGCTACTTCAGAAAGGCATCATCTCTTCTCAGCTACCACTTCTAAATCATATTTGTCACTTTGCAGAGGTACTTGGAAGGTACTTGGTGGCTTTGCAGAAAGCTCAGTTCCCATCTAGTGTCATTTGTGAAAGTGTCTCATGGGGCTTGTGTTACTTGAATAACATCACATTCCTTTAACCTGCTCTGAGACTGTTTTGTGTTTCTGTTCCACCATGCAGCCGCAGTGTGTTGCTTGTCTCTGGTGCTCAGAGCTGTGACAGCAGCAGCTCTCTGAATGCTGTAGTCCTTCTGTTGACTTGGAACATGGATTTCATTATAATTTTCTGTTCCCTCTTCTCATTTGTTGAACAGAGCAGCACTTCCCTGAGGTGATGCTAGGAGAAGAATTTCTTAGCCTTAGTCTGGACCAGGTTTGCAGTTTAATATCAAGTGACAAGCTCACAGTCTCCTCTGAAGAAAAGGTACAGTAAATTGTACAGCAACACTCAATGTAAGAATGCTGGAATGTTTCTAGATCTTACACCAGGAACTGTTCTCGTGTTATGCTCTTTAGGGGCCATTTTCCAACAGATTGCATGGAAAGGAAAACTAAAAATAATGTGAGTCCTAAACCCACATAAAAATGGTCTTCACTTGCTTGTTCTTTGCAGGAAGCAATGATTTTCAGATCTGTATCACTTCCAAAAGCCCTGGGGGCCAGAACAGAATGCCTTCCCTCTCTGGAAAACTAGGAACCTCCCATCTGCTCTTGTTACCTGCTGCAAACACCCCCAAAAGTTGGATTTCATTAGGCCAGGAAGCAATATTGGCTTCTGTTGCATATCAGACAGAACAACTAAAGGAGGCCAACCAAGAAGGAAGGAAGGAAACATTTTTCTAGGATCATCAGTATTTTTAATGGAAGATGGGAGAAAAAGGGCACAGTTTGCTGTTATTTTGTGGTTGAAACGTTCAGCACACCTTGTGTAGCCTGTAGTCCTGGGAAGGAGGGTGACCAGTGGTGGTTACAGCACTTGGTGAACACCAGGTCCAGCCCCTTTCTCTTCAGTGGGCTTCTTGCATGACCTGTAGCAGGTTCATGGGAGAGATGTGTGCCTCGAGTCCTTCAGCTCACCTCCGAATTGTCGCTGTGAGGAGATGGACACTTGTGGGGGAGGCTACAGGAGAGCTTGAGGATTATGGGGCTTGTAACTTCAGGACCCTTGTTGGATGCCTGTGGGATGAGGCTGACCCTGGGTGTGCTTGATAGCATGTGCACCCATCCTGCTCAGCCCCTCTGGGAGTAGGCAAGAAGACGCTTGGGCCCATAGGGACCACAAAGCTTGCCAGAAAACCCACACTACATGAGGGACAAGTGCAATGATCCTTCATTCACATCCTGAGCCAGCAAAGTCAGAGCCTTCAGGAGTGTGTTTCTGCTGGTGTATGTGTCTTGGTGGGATGCTGTGAGGTGCCACAGAGACAGGACCAAAAAGGGAAAAAACAAATGGCATGAACTCAAAGCAGAATCGTTTTGCATGAGCCAAGCAGCCTGCAAAGGGAAGTGCAAGTCTGGTAACCAGTCTTCCCGGTGCTGTGCAGCATTGTTAAAAAGCTTTTGTTGGCCTTGTGCCCAGAGAAATCAAAGTACTCCCTCCCTCATCTGAGCTTTATACAATCAAACTCAGTATTTCTTTAGCTGACTGTAAAAGCTGAGAATGCAAGGCACTGGAAGGAAATGTAAGCATAAAGCTGCATGTTCAAAACAACAGATATGAATAACAGGAGAGAGTCAGAGAATGGGGTTGGAACATAAACATGAAATATGTGCTGGAGTCCAAAGAAGTGCTGAAAATTGAAGGCAGAATCATAGGATGCTGTTTTATTTTAGCTTCACAAGAGACAAGCATTTTCCCTGACCTTTATTCTTCCTATCTGCTAGTGTATGGTATATATTATAAAAAATAAGTAGATATATATGTATAAAGGTATATGTATGTGTGTATCTATACATACATACATATCTATGTGTATGCATGTGCACATGTGATGGATAGACAACTATTTTAAGCAACAAGATGTACGTAGATAAATGCTTCAAACATCCAAGAGCTAAATTGCCACAGCCAGATTCCACAAGAGGCTTTCTTGTTCCTGTCCTTACCATGTCTCTCACATGTGCTGCAGCCTGTGAGCCAGAGCGTTGCTATCTCTAGGTCATTGGGAAGTGCTATAGCTGAGTCCTGCCAGGGCCAGAAGGTAACAGGGCCATGGAAGGAGGTATTGCCTTTAAAATGCTTTAAGCCTTATGTGCCCAAGAGCTTGTGTGTTATTCCCTTCCTCTGCCATCCCCAACTGATACCAATTGGCCCGATAACATATATTCTGTATCTGCACAAATTCTGGCATACTTGTATCCCTGGTCCATCAGGACTACAAAAACTCTCTGCTACCACAGCAATCAGTGTTAATTGTGAAATGGTGACATTTCCCTGTTACTCAAAGGTTATCCTCCTTTCTCTCCCCCTTGCTATTGCTAGCCTCTGCAGCTGCACAGGCCCTTTCAGCCCAGGGCAAAGGTTTCTTTTGGTGCCTGCCTGCTCTTTTTGCTCTAGCTGAGTACTTTGAAGCAGCTTTATCAATGCTTTCTGCACCTGACCTAATTGGCTCTTTCACTATAGCAGTGTACACAAGCAAGGAAAAACTACAAAAAGTGATGTTTGTTCATATTTGTTAATGATGTGTGAAAAGGAAGGACTTCAGCCCTTGGGAAAGGGCTCCTGCCAACTGAGTACAGTGACGAAAGACACTTTTGAAAGGGTTGGGATATTTGGATTGGGGATTTAACACAGAGTCCAGCAATTGACTCATCATCTCATGCTGTAGAAGCTGATGCACAGTTTAGTCCTCCTGGGAGTATCTAACTGGATTTTTGGCTGAAGAGACTGCGACAACATCTGGGCTTGCTGTTTTCTTAAATATTGTGCAGAAAGGGGGTATCCCAGGCTTTTAAGTTTCCATAGAGTGGGAAATCTGCTTCTCCCAAGTTTGGGACTGCTCCTGCATCCAGGCAGGTGCCAGGCACTAGCCCAGCCCGTGCCTCTTAATGAAGCCAGGTGGGAAGCTGCTTCCTCTCATCCCAACCTGGCAGTGGGTCTTGCATGGCTGGAAAAACCCACGTCCTGGGGGAGCAGCAGCTGCTTGGGGTCTGCAGTGGGCACAGCAGTAGTACAAACAGATGTGGCCTTTAAATAGAGATGTTGCTGTCTTGGATTAAGATTTTTTCTACCTCCTTCTCATAAAATTAGGAATTGGAGCCAATGGAAGGTGCCAGAATTGGATTTTTTACAAATCTGTGTTATTTTTAGAGTAGACTCAGCCTGGGTAACATCAACGTGTGCCTAACCCAGGAGCAGTCTCCAGCACTGAGAAAGCACTTTATTCCTTGTGCACATTTGCTTTTTCCTTCCTTTAAGACTTGTTCCATATCATCTTAGTCTGTAACTGGGTACATCCCAGTCCTGTGCCCTGTTCTGTGGCTCAGCATTTGTGCAGAAGGGGTTAATGCAAAGCCTGTTTGCTGGCTGAACATTGGCTTTTGCGCTCCTTCCACACTCATCTGCAATTAAAAATCTCACAACAACGTGGTTTCTACTTTAAATGCCTCGTAGCCAAAGTGAAATGGTTTGTTTGTTTTCATTTTAGGCTAGGTTCTGCAGTAGTTATTTTCCTCAGCAATTGCTGGGGTTTGATTACACAGATCCTTGTTGCTCATTGCAGTCTCCTGAATTCCAAACAGTTCAGCAGGAGCATTTGCTGGAATAGGAAATGAGGCTGATGCTTTACTGCTTTTTTAAAGTATATAGTATAGCCTAAGAGGAAGAAACCCCTTTCTGCTCAGCCTCTCCTTTGTGGGAGGATGCTGCCTCCTGCGGATTACATTTGCCAGCAGCAATTGGGGACCAAGAGATGGTGATCTCAGTTCTGGTTGATTTTGTCAAATTAGTGACCTTGGACCAAACAAAATGGTGTCTTGGGGAGGGATGGAAAGAGAGGGGGAAAATACCTGTGCATATTGGCCTGATCTGTCAACCAGAGGGAAGCTGAACCAAGGGTACTTGCTGAGTGTGCTGGGGTGAAAAGCTAGCGATGCTTTTTGGGGGACCCACAGGAGTGGGCTGTGCTCAGCCCCCCACCAGTAATCAGGTAGCGAGAGCACTTAGGAAGGGAATTTTGCCTCTTGATGTGAGTTAAGGGTTGGAATTTAACTCTCTATGGGGTAACTCCAGTGCAATGATCCAGATCCTGTTGTGCAGCATCAAGGCTGCACCAGCCCCTCTCCTTGCCTTGCTGGATGTTTTAGGAAGCCTTTCCTGCTCCCAGTGACGTTTTTAGGCCTTTCTTCTGGAAGGAATGAGGCTCATAGTTACATAAACACATGCATATTCATGCAGGAGCCCATGTAGGACACTTCTGTCTGTTCACTGCACAGGGCTCTGTGTGCCTCCTGCTGCATGGGATTGTTTGTGGTCACGGAGTCCAAGTTTGGATGCTTATCTGAACCGGTTGGATCTGGGAGTACAACTGCATTTTGGTTCAGACCAGAACTCCAGCGTGTCCTTGCTTCCTGAGTATTTTTAGCAGCGAGATGCATTCAGCCCAGAGGCAGGGGCTTTTCTGTGCATGGTGAACTTGCCCTGAAAGCTTCTTGGGTGTTGGGTAAGGGGACAAAACTGATGCAGTGATTAAATATGATAGTGAGTGTAGTGTTTTACCGTGTGGCCAGACTCCTTTGGGAGGGGAGTTCTCTGTTATCAGGAGTAATTGTTGTGGCTGATTTAATGAATAATGTCCAGTGCAAATGTCAACAGGCTCATTAAGTTTCCTGGCTGCCTTCCAGTACTAATGTCCAAGAGGTACATGATTGTCCTGCACACACACTTAACTTTGAGAGTGGTGCAGCACATCAAGATATGAAGTTGCTTATTAATACACATGGTCAGCTCACCCCTTCACTGCTGTGGTGCTTGTGCTCTGTGCATTGTCATGGCTTTTTCATCTGTTTCATAGAGATCTTGCACCTCCATCGCTTTATAACTTAAAATCTCAATGCTTCTGGGTTTGGGTAGGTGACTGTGCAGCCAGTTCTCTCTTCTCTGTTTGATTGTGCTTTATCTGTGTAGGTCTTTGAAGCGGTTATTTCTTGGATAAACTACGAGAAGGAATCTCGCTTAGAGCACATGGCTAAACTGATGGAGCACGTTCGCCTGCCCCTTTTGCCCAGAGATTATCTTGTACAGGTTAGTCTAAGAAGTCTGATACTTGCACTTAAGCTGCTGGCAACTCCTTAATCAATGGCTTGGCTGTTTGTGTCTGAGATGGGTAATTTGGCATGTCGCTGAGTCAGTAAACAGAGGAGTAAAAGGAAAACTGGGTGAACCCTGAAATCAATATGTGTGTGCAGAAACCTTGTAGTAAATGTGACCTGTGCTCTGCCAGGCAGTGCTGAGAGTGGAGCTCCTGCCTCTCTTGGTAGAAGCATTTAGAAATTAATATCTTGGGATTCTGCACCAAGCTGGTGGTGTTACTTGTGCAGTTTTTCCCCTAATGCACAGGTAAATTTAGCTTGATGAAAACACATTGTGTGGTAATTTTGGCTTAAGATGTGTTCTGTGCATAGAGATGGGTCGTGTGAGTGGCAGGTGGGATGCTCACTGATGTAGTCGGACTTAGAGGTTCCTCTTGGCAAGTTAATTCCTAGGATCTGGGCCTTAATAATGAGCTGAGAATCCCCAAAGAAGGGGTTGGCATACAGGCTCTTCAGCTGCTGTGCTTTTATCATGAGTCTAAACAATCAGTAGAGTTGAAATAAAATGAACCTATTGTGGGTTTTTTTTCTCTTATCAATATGTTCTGATTGAGTAAAAGGTATTGCCTCTCCTTAAACATTCTGGCTCAAATAAAAGGAATTACCTATTTTTGTACCCAGATTCCTGGTGAATTCTCCTCTGCTGAGATAAATGTTTGGCAAAGGGTGGTAAAATTGAGGGAGCATTGCTGCTTGTGAGCAATACTGAAGCTTGAATGTTACCGCTTGTGTTTCTTTGGGAAGAGGTGGAAGTCTCCTTGTGACCTGTGCCACCAGCTACTTCAGTTTAAATGTCTTTCATGTGTGTGCATGTTCTCAGACAGTTGAAGAAGAAGCTTTAATCAAGAATAACAATACCTGTAAAGACTTCCTTATCGAGGCCATGAAATATCATTTGCTTCCTCTGGATCAAAGGCAACTGATCAAGAATCCCAGAACAAAGCCGAGGACTCCCGTTAGCCTGCCAAAGGTAAGATGGGTTTGTTGCTTTCTGTCACCTCACACTGTTACTGGTGGCATTTTCTGTCTTTGAAAGGAGCTGGCATTCTTACATCTCACTAACTCCACAATAATCCTTTGAAGTGTTGTACTCCCTCTTCTGGTACTGCCTGTGCCCACCGAGGATGCATAATTGTGTTGGATGAAACTAAGTTAAAGCCTCAGGAGAAGCAACATCTCTGCTTCCAGGGGCAAAGGTCTGCTCCTCAAACATGTTGTCAGCCACAGGTGGTTTTGTGAGTGGCTTGAGAGTCACTGACCCATGGAGTGGCAGCGGGCAGCTGCCTGTAGTGCTCAAAGGGTTGCTCGAGGTTTCTGCTGGCTTGTAGCACTATTGTGGAGCCCTGCTGAGGAGGGTCACGGTAGGTGTCTTTCCTTTTCCCGCATCCATAATCAGAAGCCAGGAAAGCAGGAAACAGCAGCACCCAGACCCGTGGGCAGGAAGTCTGAAGCAGATTTTAATAGACTCAAAGCAGCTACTGGATAAATAATCCTTGTTATTCCCTGCAATGACTCTGCACGTGTGTGATGCTCTGTCCACTGCTTTATTATTGAATTAAAAATGACAACAGAAGCTGTTTTCCCTGTGCCCCAGACATAAACACGGTTTGGCACAGTGTCCCTCAACAGACTGTTGCTGAAGTTATTTATAAGCATTTTGGAGATTGTAAGACATCAAGACCAGAATGTATTGTTTTTGCTAAGCACAGATTATAGGAGGCTTGGTTTGTGATAGTGTATGCGGTCTGTGCTATGAGGGGCTGTTAAGATATTTAGATGTTGGACTGTCCATCGAGAAATTGTGCTTCTGCAGAGTGTGTTGGCATCTTTTCTCTGCTTTCTGCTTGCTGGTGCTGGGATGAAGTTGGTAGAACATAGCTTTGGGGGTATCATGAAAGGCTGTTGTGACCCTTGTTCAAGGACTAAAGTCGTTAAGAATAAAACGAACAGTGAGCCAACGAGTTCAGAGGTTCTCAATATCTTCTACAGCATGACCTATGAGTACAAACTCAATCTTCTGCAGGTCTCTTCTCCTTTTTAGCTGTAAAGAAAGAGAAGGTGATGATCTTCCAGCAATCCTGCTACTGAGAGACTTTCATCTGGTCTGTTGGTCCTGCTGGTGAGGGATTAGCATTAATTCTGTAATCATGTGAAGCTCTGCAGCTTTCCATGGAAGGCTGTTATACAACTCATAGTCAAGCTGCTAATTTAGACTCACTTTGCTTCCTAATGTCATGTTCTCATCGTTGTAGATCAAACAGCTGCTATTTTCAGGCTCTTCACATGCTTCAAATTGCTGTCTAGCTCTGTGCTTTACAGCAGCCTAGACTGGAGTTGAGCTCGTTAGCCGGGTGATCTCGAGTGACAATCTTTGTTGGAACAAGTCCAGAGGAGGCCACAAGGATCATCAGGGGACTGGGGCACCTCCTGTATGAAGACAGGCTGAGAAAGTTGGGGCTGTTCAGCCTGGAGAAGAGAAGCTGCGTGGTGACCTCATAGCAGCCTTCCAGTATCTTAAGGGGGCTTATAAGGATGCTGGGGATGGACTCTTCATTAGGCATGTAGTGATAGGACAAGGGGTAGCAGGCTCAAACTTAAACAGGGGAAGTTTAGGTTGGATATAAGGCAGAAGTTCTTTACTGTAAGGGTGGTGAGGCACTGGAAAGGGTTGCCCAGGGAAGCTGTGAATGCTCCATCCCTGGCGGTGTTCAAGGCTAGGTTGGACAGAGCCTTGGGTGCCATGGTTTGGTGTGAGGTGTCCCTGCCCATGGCAGGGGGGTTGGAACTGGATGATCTTAAGGTCCTTTCCAACCCTCACTATTCTATGATTCTATGATTCTAATCTTTTAGCCCCTCAGGTACTCACAGCTGCCTTGCAGAGGCTAAAGCCAGTTTCCCATCTACTCTTTGACTATATCTAAAGCCATGTTATCTTACTTCTAGCTCCTTAGCCTTGTAAAAATCAGATTGTCTTGAGTTGTGTTTGCTCCTCCTGATGTGCTGAGATAAGGGGAGCAAATGCTCCTTCTTGATAGCCATGAAGGGTTGAAGGAAATGTGTTCAGAACAAAGTGCAGATTGAGCTGTTTGGAGGTGCAGGTATTTGGGTGTATGGCTGAGTGGTTTGCAGTGCCCAGCTGGGGCTCAGCAGTGATGCTGCGTGCAGGTTCCTGGGACCACTGCAAGTCAGTAAGTCCATGGGGAGTTTGTCTTCTGGTGGCAGACAGGGCAGATTTGGGAAGAACCACACTGCATACGGTCCACATCTTTCTTTTCCGCCAGTGTCCCCATTTGCCATGGCTGGGAATGGAGTCTGGGGCTCCGTGAACCTTTAGCCTGACCCGGCAGAGCAGTTCTTTAATTCCAGAGATTGTCCTTGGTCACCTTCACGTAGATCTTCCCTATCTATAATGAATTTGGGGCTTAATTACCGGGTTTGCATCAATACATATTGCAGCCAGAAGCCTTAATGAAGCTGACAAATCACTTCCTTCAGCAGCCCAGCACCCAGGGTCTTAATAGTCCTGGTGATTCTCTCGAGTGTCATCTCCCTGCAGGTGGCAATACAGCTGTCAGGCTTTATTTGCTAAGTGGCATCGATTGGTTTTGGCACCACCATAGAGGTAATGACTAAACACTGGGCTGGCTGTGGAAATTACACTGGGATCTTCTTCACTTAAAAATACTTATGCTGAGAGTCTTGCATGTACCATGGCGCCAAAGCAGTTTTGTGTTTCTTGGGGAAATAGGGCACATTGCCCACCTTGGAAATGGTAAAGAAGGTTTAATGGGGCTGCCGTATTTAGTGTGCATTAAATTGGAGATAGCTTTTTCCCTCTTGGAATAGAACTGACTAAAATAGGTATTGCTGCAGAAGCTTGTAGTGGGCCTGCAGCATGTTTTTAGCTTCTTGTCTTCCCTCTCCAGGTGATGATCGTGGTGGGTGGGCAAGCACCCAAAGCCATTCGTAGTGTGGAGTGCTATGATTTTGAGGAGGAGCGGTGGGATCAGGTTGCTGAGCTTCCCTCCCGGAGATGCAGAGCAGGTAATGAGGACTTTTGCTGCAACCTTCTTTGTTTTCCAAGTGCAGCTCTTCAGCACTGGATACAGGTCCCTCAGTCATCCCTTTCAACCAGCTTTCCTTGCTGGTTTCCTAGTGAAAATCAAAGGAGCTGACTGAGTCCGTCCCTCTGAGTGCTGAGGAGTGGGTGATGGAGAAGATTTGTAAGTTGAGAGTGTTCCCCTGAAGACATCTGACAGGGTTGTGAATGTGGATCACCATCTGGTGTTCTGTGTGCCCCAGAAAATTACTCATTCAGGTGTGAAATGCGTCTGTGCCTTATAATGCCATTTATTTATGTGCATTTCACCTTCCATATGACACGTATGTTTTATCATACTAGGTTCCAGTGCTCTTAACCTGCAGAAGATGTCAAGGACATGCCAAGGTTCTGTTCCTCCTCCTGTCTTACACACTCTGACAGATGTCTGATGATACTCACTTCCCAAACTGTTTGTAAAACCTCTGTAAAATCCCTTTCCTCTTTTCTCAGGTGTGGTGTTTATGGCTGGCAATGTTTATGCTGTCGGGGGCTTCAATGGCTCTTTAAGGGTACGGACAGTTGACGTGTACGATGGCGTGAAGGATCAGTGGACATCCATAGCCAGCATGCAGGAAAGACGAAGCACCTTAGGCGCAGCCGTGCTCAATGATCTCCTGTATGCAGTGGGCGGCTTTGATGGCAGCACTGGTAGGTGATGGGGCAAAAACCAGGCAGTGCCTGACCTGACAAATGTGTTCAGAGACCCCTGCAGAGCTTTAGTGAGATTCCTGCCCCCTTCCTCTATGATTTGTAGAGAAAGAGCCAGGGATTGGGTTTACTGCATGTTGTAACTAACCACGTGCATGTTCTGACCCATCAGTGGCAGGGAATCTCACCCTAGTGTTTTTCTTTAGTGATACAGCTCCCTCAGTCTCATTCTCTGTGTGAATATGCTTTTTCTGGACTGAAAAGGGATTTTTCCTTGTTTTGGTTATATTTTTTTCATAGCAACACGTATAAATGCCAGCATGGCTCCTTGTGGGGTATGTGTGGCTGGGATTTTTCTTGGCATAACTGCATGTTTAGATTCACACCTCTGCCTCTGCTCTAGAGCTTTGCCACTTGGTTAAGCCTGGAATTATCTTGGCTGGTGATGAGTACAATTACAACAGGGTTTGGCGGGAGGTTCGAAACCTCTGCATGGACATTTTGTGATGCTTGAAGGGATGTAGGACTTCTGGGTTTGGAATCTGGACTCTGCTCCACCTTGGTGTCCCCAGCACATTGCAGGGGCTGCGGGATAACAGTATTTCCAGCTGCTGAAGTGGCATTGACACATTGGTGCCAGCCTGAAAGACAAGGGATTAGAGAACTGGGTTACAGGAGTGTGGGGGGAATTAGGGGCTTGGGAGGAGGTGGAAGGCAGATGAAAGTGCAACACCAATCTTTTTTTCTTCTCTTTTTTTTTAATTAGAAAACCTGTGTATCCCCTTTTTAACTAGGTCTGGCATCAGTTGAGGCCTATAGCTATAAAACCAATGAGTGGTTTTTTGTGGCTCCCATGAACACAAGAAGAAGCAGTGTTGGAGTTGGAGTTGTGGAGGGTAAGAAAATCAGCAGCCATGTCCATCAAGCAAATGTTGCTGTGTCACAGAGAAGCCTGAATGCTTGAGTGCAGTAGGAGGGAACTGCAGGGACTGTTCTCTAGACTTGTTGGTAAAGATTTATTTTATATGACATAATTGCTGCAGCTTTTCCCATTCTCCTCTTTATCTTAATGAAAAATCACGTGTAGCTTTCCAAGAGCCTCAGACCCATGTCAGCCCAGCCCATGCCTCCTGTGAATACCGTTTGGTGTGTGCAGGATTCTTTCAATCCGTATTCTTCCTGGGCAGCTTCTGGCTGGTGAAGGCAAATGCTAGCATACAGTGTATGCTGGTGCCATCAGGAAAGAACAGGTTTAAATAGGAACTTTTTCCTCATTTAGCACAATTGATTCTGAAGCAAGTGAAAGGGGTTTTTGACCTTGTCTTTAACATGGTATATACCAGTTTGCAATTAGTACAGTGCAGAGCGGCTGCTGGCAAGAGCCTTGTTGCCAACTGCGCTTTGAAGTGGTTTGATTTGACCTGTGTGTATGGGGAATACCTGAAGTGTGCTTATGTGTATATGTGAGAAGAGGGAGGGAGATAAAGTCAGAGTAAATAATGGTGGTTGTGCTAAATTTGCATGTTTATTTCAGAAGCATATCCTTCAAAACTGGCCCATGAGTGAGGTGCTGGGCTGCTGGGAGTCAGTGGGATTTGCTGAAGTGATTTGAATACAGAACAAATACTATGTATGTTCATGAGAGATGCTTTTCTATGGACAGGTTTTCTGTTGGAAACATGAAATCCTTTCTCTTTGCTTTGTTTGAAAGTGCAAATTAGTGTTGCACATGTTGGAGTCCATGAGAAAAAATAATGAGAGCATGTGATAAGAAGAAGAGTTGATCATGTTGTAGGGAACAAGCTGCAGCCTGCAGTTAATCCACAGCATTCATCTGAATGTGATAAAGATTGATCTGATATCTGTGGATACTGAAAACATCTAATACTTGATGCCAGCCAGGGAACTTTATCTTGTTTTGCCTGGTCTGGCACTCTTGCCTTGATTCATTAACTGACACCAGGTAGGTTGAACCAACAGCACAAATAAGAGTTTGAAATGTTTAAAGAGACAGGAAGATGCAGAAGGAGCACAGTCATAAACCTGATCCTTGCAGACCTCTCCTAATGATCACAGTGTGAGGAGGCCGTAAGTGGATCTGAGGGAGAAGGAAAGAACTGACCTGTTCTTGGAGCTTGTAAACATCAAGGAAACAGGAGGATGCAAAAGCGTAGGACTGTAGATGATAACTGCTGGTGGGAGTCTCATGTGTATGCAAAGAATTGCATAGCTCATTTGTGGCCAGGCTCTGCTGATATGGGTTGAAAATCGGTCTTATTCGTTGGTTTTGTACAAAAAATTGTGTTAGAATTTTTCTACATATTTGTTGAACTTTGTTAATGGTTGTTTGTCGTAATGAGGCCTGGTCTTGAACCAGGACACCTTTGTGCTAGGTACTGTAGTAAAGAAGCACAGAGAAACTCTGCCCAAAGACTTCACTGCCTAAATGCAAAACTAGCTGATAGACAATACAGGGAGACGAGGTGAGAGTAACAGAAATGCCTATGAAAAGAGGACATGGTGAAGCATCAGTCTTGCTTCATATATGGTGTAGTCCCATGATACCTGATTGAGACTAGAGAAGCACATTAGTTGTATGTTATTCAGCTTTCCTTGAGCTGAGGGTAGGGAGGGACAAATATCCCATGCTGTGAGGGTTCTCTTCTGTGTTGTGATCACTTGGCACAAGCGCAGCAGCTGGCCTCAGCTGTGCTAGCAGCATTGGTTGCTTTGGATTTAGCCCAGGTTCTTCAAGATCACATCTAGGTTTCCATGCAGGTATTAGATTAACATATGAGGCTATTGCATATTTATTGCTCATGTGATACAGTAATTAATGTACAGTACCGACCTTTGACAGCACACCTTGCCTGAGCAGGAGGAAATGCTCGGTCAGCTTTGATGTTACCTCTTCTCCTGGGCCAACAAGTCATTTAGAAAACCCTCTGGGCTTTTGGCTTCTAATTAAGCTGCTGTGTCGTGTTGTTTCTTTGTCTTAGTTGACAGCTTTAATAGGTTTAAATACAGTCAGGTGAGTCTACTTCAGGTCCTTCTGCTAGGATGTTCCGCAGACATCTCAGCAGGTTTAGGCACATCTCCCAGGGCTTCTGTTAACCAGGATCTGTCCTCACCTGGAGCTGTGAGGTGTGATGGTAACATAAATCAATTGTAGCTGTAGTGCTGATGCCAACGTGTGTCTCTTCCAGGGAAGCTCTATGCCGTGGGGGGTTACGATGGAGCATCTCGTCAGTGCCTTAGTACCGTCGAGCAGTATAACCCGGCCACCAACGAATGGACCTATGTAGCTGACATGAGCACTCGGCGCAGCGGGGCAGGTACTGGCTCCAAGTTGTGTTCTTAAGGGCAGATGATCACTGGGTTCTCCTCTGCTCATGGAGAGGAAGGAGAAGTGTGTTTTGGTATTGCGGGGCTGGCAAGTGCAACGTGTTATTTCCATCCCTTTCCCATGAGAGGAAAAACTGTAATTGCTTGGAAGATGTGTGCTGCTCTCCTGACTTGGTTAAAATCTTGCCAAAGTGAAATGAATTTCTGGATTAATGAAATGATGTTCAGTGTTTCTATGTAGCCTTGCTAACAGATGCAGCTCACTTGTAAGCTAAGAGTCAGCTTTCTGAATTGCCAGCTGCATGCTCAGCTGGGGACTGGAAAGCCAAGCTGCACCTCCTTCTCTCCTATTGTTTAGGGAATGTCAGATGGGTTTTCCTTTTGGATCTTCTCTACAAGCATCTGGTGGGTGCTTTGCAACACAAAACACATCTGCACTGGGTGGTGTGCTGATCTAGCCGAGGTAACAGAAATAATCTCAGATTATCCCTGCTAAACTAGTTTTTAGTGTACCTTTTCCTGGCAAGAATTGATTATTAAAGGAGAGGACAGGTTAAAAAGAGTTACGTTCTAATCTTGATGGTTTCTAATTTACTAGGTGTGGTGTTAGACTAGGTAAGCACTTGCACTTTCTGTGGCTGTTCCTGTCTGAAAGAGATAAAAGTTTTTATCCATTGCATTTAAAATCATCTTCAGATATGTAAGAGAACGTGTCAGTATTGGTTCTGTAGCTCAGTGTATGCAGAGGGTCCTTCCCTGATGTCAAATCATGGAGTTTTCACTGTAGAGCAGCTAAAGCATCAGCTACCTGGAGATGGCCAAGCCTGGGGGCTGAGATAAGCCTGCAGGTTAAGCTGTGCTGGGAATTCCTTTCCGAGCTGGGCAGTTGAGAGGCTGCTCTCCACACATGGTCTTTCTTTCCTCACTCTAATACCTTTTCCATAACTCCAGAAGAGGCAAATACGATTGTACACTGCTGGTCTGAATTCGGTTGAAGAGGTTTTTAGCATCTGCTTGATGCTTAAACCAAGCTCAGTACGAGCTTATAGGAGAACAGAATGAGTATCTCATGTTGTTGACAGCATGTTGAAACACAGCAAAACAGTTTGTGCCTGTCAGTGGATTTTCGTGAATTGTCATTGTTTGAAACACTGAGTGCTGCTTTGCAAGTACATCCCCATGTGGCAAGTCCAGTATTAGGGAATTTGTACTCGCTTGCCAAAGAGCCTTGCAATTCCCTGTTCCCAGCCTGAAAGCTGAGCTTCTCAGGTTGTGGTTGTTACTCAGATGCCCCTCTAGCAGTCTATGGAGAGGGGACAGCCCTGTGCCACTCATCCCCAGTGGTGCTGCAGCACGATGTGTCTGTTGTATCCCTCCATCACTGAACCCATGCTCAGTGCTTTCATTGCCATCCCGATGCTGACATCTAGTGGAGGTGAGGACGAGTGTCCTCAGCTCTCGGGTGATCGCAAACCTGCGATTAGGAATCAGGCTAAAAGCGAAAGGCCCCATGGCTGAAAAGAGGAGGCAGATGGAAACAAAGTAGGGTGGGATGCAGTGGTAAGGGATGCAAAGGGAAGAAAGAGCGAGTCAGTCCAAAGAGATTGAATAAAGGCAGTTAAATGTTGTGGGATTAGACTTGATCTCAGATAACATCTACCTGAGAAGGGGCACGGCCCTGGAAGACAGGACGTCTGCCAGGGGTTACTGTGCAGATCTGCGATGGTGCCACTCATGGGTGGGGAGTTGACCACATGCTGGATGATCTTGAGGCACATGTGGCCCATGTTTTGGATATGCCTTGGAGAGCCCAAGGCAATACCCAATAGAAGAACCAGGGCCATGCAGCCCTTTCCTCTGTACACTTGGCTAATGCTGGGCTCTGTTTGGCAGGTGTTGGTGTTCTCAGTGGGCTGCTGTACGCTACTGGGGGGCACGATGGTCCCTTAGTAAGGAAGAGTGTGGAAGTCTATGATCCAGGAACAAACACGTGGAAGCAAGTAGCAGACATGAATATGTGTAGAAGAAATGCAGGTAACCACAATAAGCTGTTCTGTGGTGTTTGGTTCAGTTATCTGTGTGGGTTTTAATGTGACTAATGTGCCAGTGATGTAAGTGATCAGTGTTGTAAGTGATGAAAGTGGAAGATGAGAGATCTGCTGGGGGATGAATCAGTACATAGCAGGTGATGTGCTGTGAGGGATGAGTTCGCCTGTATCTCACCATCTGCGCTCTGCTTTGAGGTGTGTGTGCGGTGAATGGGCTCCTCTACGTGGTGGGAGGAGATGATGGTTCCTGCAATTTGGCCTCGGTGGAATACTACAACCCCATCACGGACAAGTGGACGTTATTACCGACCAGCATGAGCACGGGGAGAAGTTATGCAGGTAAATAGTCAGGGGAGATCTGGTAATGGCTGGGGTCATTCATAAACTCGAGGGCTGTACCTCTTGAAGCTTTAATCTTACATTTTTGTATGGTTTATGTTGCTTTCAGCAGAGGAAGCTTTCACAGAAATAGTAGACACCTCTTTGCTGGCTTGTTGTTGGTCTTTGGCTTTGCAGGATGACCTTAGCCACGTCACAACCCAGGAGCTTCTCCTGTGATATCTGTGTCTATCTGTCCATCCTTACAACAGGTGTGGCTGTGATTCACAAACCCTTGTGACACATGATCAAGCCAGTGCGAGGAGCAGAGGTGAAGTGGATCCAGCTGGGCGGTGTTGGGAAGATGACTGACCTCTGACTTGACCCATCTCATTGCTGTTAATGTCTTAGCATGACCAGTGATACGTTCCAAACATCATCTGCTCTGTGGTGGATCACGTAGCGAAGCAAAAATCCCTCTGGGGACATGTTCCGTGCCAGACATGAGGTGTTGCTTGTTATCTGTGGTGCGATCAACTGTTCTTCTCAATGGCTAGTGTCCTGAGATAAACACTGTGCTTGAACTGCAGGCACTGAGTTTCTTGTGTGAAACAAAACTGCTACAATTGGGCACGTGAGTAAAAATGAACTTTCTGGGTTTCTTCACTACTGATGCTCCTTGCACAATATCTTGTTGAACTACTTAGTGTGCCTGGAGGGTGGACTTTACTACTGGGAGCGGAAACTTCTGAGTACCAACTGAGAAAAGCAGTCAGCAGAAATGAACTGGAACAGGGTGCTCTGGCTTGAGTGTGCCGCTGTCTCAGTCATACGTTTGTATATGCTACTGAACTACTGTATGTATCCCTGAAATGCTTGTTGTGTGGTGGAAATAAATACCATGTGTTTTTTCTACTTGCCATGTATGCTGTTTGCTGTATGTGATGGCACCTGCTGGGCAGTGCCTTCCCTGGGGCTGAACCACACAAAACTTGGCAACCCCACAAAACCTGTGCTGCTCTGATGCGGTTTATTGCTCCTGTGAAACAGATGTTGCTTGGATAGAAAGTATTCCCAACCCATGTATTTCAGCTGTGCTGAAAGCCCCAGTTCTAGCTCTGTCCAGCATCTCAATGCCATTTCATAATAGACCATTTAGATGTTAAAAGAAATACCTTATGATGCCATTAATGTAAGGACGTTGCATACAGTGAGAGCCCTCTGTCACCCAAGCAGGAATTAATGAGCCAAGCAAAATACCTGCAGTGTTTTAATGCTTCCAGAGATGGAGATTAACTAATCACTGTCACTGTAATTGCTATTTTTATCTTGCCCGTACTGAAGGTGTTCCTCTATTAGTGTGAAGAATTCATAAGGTTATTGAAACCAGACAGATAGATCCAGCTGTAAGGCAGCTGTCTTGCTTCCCAGATTCTTAGAGCTTTCTGTTTAAGATATTTAACTTCAAAATACCTTTCTGTGTCATCTTGTGAGCTCTGGCATGCTTCAGCATACGGGGTGGACTCCCAAAAGACTCCCCAGCTAAAGGGACCTAATGAATATTTTCTCTCCTCTTTTCTTGTTCTTTTGTTTCCCCCGTGTAACTCAGCTGAGGCGTTTTGTAGTGGGCAGGTAGCCAGCAGGACCAAATCTGTCCCTGTTAGTGCTGAGCTTCAGCACCTCTCAGTGGTGTTTCTACTGGTTTCTTTCTCCATAGATCTGCTATCCACAGGATTCCATGTGGCCTTCTACAGGAAAAGGGAAAAATACTGATTTGTTTCAGAGGGATCTTGGACTACATCACCATGTGCAGCTTTCGCAGAGGAGTGGGTTACTTCTGTAAATATAACACTTTTAGTTGACATGGTCCTTGTAAGATGGGTGCGTGTGGAGGAAACAGCACCTACTTTGCTGTGTCAGCTCTCACAGAGGGGGCTGACCTTCATGAGGAGCATTAGGTATCATCCATCCGCTCCTCTTTGGATGCTCTTGTTGCTACAAACAAAAGCAAACAGTCCAAAGAAATGACAGTATTATTCTTGATGTCTTCCCTTCCAGTGTATGTCAGCTCAGAGGTCTTGCAAATAATAATAATTAAAGAAAATTAGTCTCTTCTGTAATACCCTTTTAATTTTGCTTTGGGTTCTGCACTCTACAGTGGAATGTGCCAAAGCAGTAGTGTGACATGCTGCTCTTTTACGAGGTGTAGCTTGCTGTAAAAGCTGTTGAGGCTGGTAGGAATGTGTCCCTGACTACAGCTGCCTTCAGGTTAGAGTCCTGAGATGCATCTTTACAGTGACATAAGCAAGGTGATTCCTTGATTTTGGGCTGACTCAAATTCACTGCCCCAAAATCAAACATCAAAAGGTGCTTCCCTTTCATGCAGCCCATTGGAATAGAGGCTAAAATGAGACAGGCAAAATGTTTTGGTCAGAGTTAGCCTCTCTTAGCCTGACATGACAAGGGGTCAAGGGTGTTCAGGCATTTGGGCACACATGGCCCTCATACAGGGAACGTAAAGCTGAATAGCTACTCTATAGCTCAGCTACAGCTCAATAGTTTGGAAGTTACCAGGTAACCTTCTCACACTTGTGGCATCACTGGAGCAAAGGCAAATATCCAGATACTAACAGATAAAAGCTTGTAGTTAGTACTAGAGAGATGCAAGTTTGAAGTTTGCCCTATTTGTCAGGTGTGAAAGGTGGATATGCTGCTGAAGGCTGGATAATTCCCCCCCTGCTATACATCTCTTTACAAACCTTCCATGCCTATAAGGAAAAAGGGTTTTGGTGTTTTTCTGCTATTGCAAAATGGCATTTTCTGCCCATTGCTAGCCTAGACCTGTGGCTTGCTGGACAGGGCTGGGCTCAGAGCCCTTGCTGAGGATGAATGAGGCTATTCCTGGCTGCAGCTAGTTCTTGATGGCAAATGACACGTTTCTTCCTCTCCTTCACAAATGTTGCAGTGTTATGCAAGTCAAGTGACCTCGTTTTCCAGCTATGCAATATGAACAACCATAACTTGTGATAAACCAGCTGTATCCCCCCTCCTTGAAATGCTTTTTGAATTTGTCTGTCTTTGGCGTGTGGTTTCATGTTTGTATTGTTACTTCTGAGCACCTGAGCCAGCTCCTTTACAGATTGCCTTTTTCTAGGACTGAAAACGCAGCATTAGTGATAACAAATCTCACTGTAAATATTTTTATAAGACAATTTGAAATAACTTTTTGATTGCTTTTTATGGTCCTCAACGATGCTTCCGTTCAATTCTGGATCCAGTTCTTACACCCAGTGTGGTTTTTGCTGGACGTGATGGAGGTGTGAATCTGTTTTCTGCACAAGAAATCACATGTTGTAACTAAGATCTGGAATAGCTCTAATGTTGATGTTAGAAGGACAGCATTGGGCTTGACATTGTAGGATAAATTGAACTCCATTACCTCAGTCACCAGTAAGCTCTTAGGTTATTAGTTATTTTACCACCATTTCAATGCTCTGATTTAATTTTCTCGTGCCATGTGGTTGTTTCCTGGTCAGCTTGGTGGACAAGCTGTCTTTTGGTGGTTTGGTCTCTCAGCTCCAGCATGGTGCTGCTGGAGGATGGAGGATGCCACGCACACAACAGTGATTGTGCAACCCCCCAGGCTGCCAAAACCAGGGTAACCGTTGCAGGAGGTGTTGTAAAAGCTTTACAAACCAAGCTCAGGCTCCTTCCCCTCAATGGTCCTTTGTGAATATGAAGGCTTTCCTCAGCTCTCTCCTGTTGTTGGCTCTTTTTCAGGATTCCCATGTGCTGATCCCCTGTGGGATCCCAACCTTGGTTTTCCCAAAGGTGACTTTGCTCTTGAGGAGAAAGCATCCCCAGGGATGCGCACCCACAAAACCAAGAGCATCCATGAAGGGATGCGCGCTGCTGGGTTTGCAAAACAGCCATGTGTATGTAAAGCGAGACAGATTCGCCTCAAGGAATCTGCTTAAACAAGTTTGAATCAAGTCCATCTTTTCCATTTGTGCCTAATAGATAAATTGGGGGTGATTAAAACCAATTTTCCATTCTTTCAGTTTAGCCAAATACTTTTTTTTGTCCAGATGTGTACAGCACTGTAATTACCATAAATACACTTGGCAGCATTTGCATGGCACCACCATGAAGGCTTAGTCCTGTTCTCTTGTTCATAGTGTTTGGAGACCAAACTCCTTAACAGCCAGCGAGGTGTGATATTCATCAAGCTAACATGATGGTTCAACAGATAAATACAGCCCCTTTTAACCTTTGGGATCTGTTACTAATAAACTGTACCAAAGCAGTTGCCCCCTTAGCTTAACATCATGCCCCTAAATCACATTCACGTGAGCGTAAGTTGTTGCTCAAAGCTACAGTCTTTGGGAGTGTGCTTGACAGGATAGGCTGGAAATAAGTTAATTCCCTCTTTTTCTCTGCCTTCATCTTTGTTTATGGGTCTATAAATTATTTTCCTCTACAATGACAATAAATAAATCTTGAGAGTTTTTATTTGTATGTTTTCTGTATGAAACCCTCTGAAGGGTAATGGATGATTGTGAAATAATTGACCTGGGTGTGAAATCTTTGCTCCTGTAAAGCAGACTCGGCGCCTTCAGTTCCTGACACTATAACACAATGAATTGGTTGACTGTTTAAGCTTATTTTCTTAATTAAAGACTTTTTTGCATGAGTGTGAAGGACCAAGGACTCTGCAAAGTAATTCTCGTGACAGCTCTCTTGTCCAGTGCGACGAATGACTCGAGAACCAGTCTTCACTGACATATTTATATTATCAAAGGAAATCATGTTGTAGTTCCCCATTCTTTAATTTGAATAAAAACTGGACTAATGAAACCTTTCTGGGTTTGTCATGATTTTGTCAGCTTCATCCCTCCACTTGCCTTTTTTCACCCACCTCTTTAATGACAACAAATGCAAACACTGGATTTACTTTGTGTCCTTTGGAGCGGGACGGCGGGACTCACGCATGCCAGTGCTGGAGGAGATGCTGCCCTGATGCTCGTCTGCGATGCTCCTTGCCCAAGGGAAGTTTAAGACCGTTTGGCTGCTGGGATGCAGGAGAAGAGCATTTCTCTTTGGGATGGAAGAGCGCTTGGCTAGGGGCAGCAATGGCAGAAGAGGGAAAACAGGAAAAAAGAGCCCCATGGGCTCAATATTTCTTAATAACACCATAAAGTAACACATTTCCTGCACCATTGCAAAGATCAACACATTTAACAAGTAACACTTCTTTTTGTCTTACGCTTATGTCTCACTGTGATTAATGGCATTGCTTCATATAATGTTATTCTGCACCATAAACAAGCACAAAATCACTTGACTACTTGGGGACATAGAGTATTCTAAGGAATTTGCCAAAGTGATTAATGTTAACGTTCTTGTTCAGCAAATTGAATGAGATTTAATTGGCACAGCTGCTGAAGCTCAGTGCGTTTGATTTGTCCTTGATTTACAAACTGCGATCATGAGCCTTCTCCTCTTCCTTTCATTGCCAGCCACCACAGCCTCCGCTAAGCATCCTGCTCAGTGAATTACAGGTCTTAAAACGTTGGTCTCTTTTTTCAATCAGTGAAACTTCTGAAGAGGCCCTTTAAATGATGCACAACGCCTGTCCCAAAGACCTGATCTTCTTCTTTAAAGCAGAAGTGGTTTAAATGTTGTTTTTCAATGTCCTTCTCATACTTCTTTGCATTATACTCTTTCTAGAATGTTCTCTCACCCAGTGGTGAGTTTGTCCCACTGGATGAAATACAATTTAAATCATGTTCTTGAAGTCAGAGTTGTTTTGGGGCAGAAATTACTTTATTTAAGACTTTATCGATGCTTATTTAAGACTTTATGTGATATTTATTAAGGATTTTTAAGCACAAGCAATTGCTGCTGCTGAGTCCCTGCCTTCTATACAGGCAACACCAGAAAGACTGTACTTTTTCCTAAGACATTAGTAATTGCATTAGAACCCGATATATGTGCTGCCGGCGTCTCTTTCTGTTCTGCATCTTTTTCCACACAGCTCAGCTTTCCTGAATCTACCTAAAGAAATTACTGAGCTCTGGTTTTCTGCCAGAGGAGCAAGGAAAGACACGCAGGCAGTAAGTTTTGGTTCAATTCATGCTTTACTCACAACCAAATCTCCTCCAGTGCCCAGTTCCTGTAATCTTCCCACCTGGAACCACCTGTATGTATTGTAAAACTGAGCTCAGGTGTGAATCATAGAATCACAGAATGGTTTGGCTTGGAAATGACCTGAAGATCATCCAATTTCAACCCCTAAATGAATGATATGAAGCTTCCAGCTTTGCAGGGCTCCTGTGCTTGCAAAGTCACCTCGCTGATGCGTGTGGAAGCTCAGCCAGTGCCCTTCCAGTTGGAGCTATGGGCATCTCAGCCAAATTAGAGTTCAGGTCTTGGTGACTGGGAAACATTGGATGCAGTCCCCATCCAACCTGGCTAGAGCCCTTGCCAAGTTTGGGGTTTTATGTTCATGACAGGTTTGTTGTTTTCTGATGGAAACTACAGTATTCATAGAGCTGGAGCCCTCCAGACAGCTCCGATTTAATGCAGAATTGATAATATTGCTTACCTGTGAAAGGCAGGTTTAATAAACTACCCATTTGCATGTTACTGGGTTAGTTTTAAGTGCAATAACGTATATAAAGCATGTAATCACACGTGCTTTAATGCGTTGCTGTAGCTGTTGCATCCCAGGGCTCACATCAATGTGCCAGTGTTAGAGCTTTGACCCAGTGCCCAGAAATCCCCCAAGGCAGCTGCGCAGACCTGAAGTGGTAACAGACCTTGGTTAGTGGAAAAAATGCTGTTGATGAGTTGCAGCTAATTTGTGGATTAATGGAAAACAGCCTGGGACATGGAATTTGTGGTTGCCTGGAAAGGTGATCGTGATAAAATCATTCCAGGAGCTGTGGATTTTGTCTAAATGGACTTTCCAAGCTCAGACCAGGTTTGAGGGTTTAAATGCCTGGGGGCTCTTACACTAAATGAGTTTCCAAGGTTTTAGGCCCTATCTCTACCACCAATCTGATATGGTAAATATTTTCTCAGTCCTAACCTGCTTGTATCTAATTAGACATAAACCCACAGCAACCAGGGTTGTTCGGGTTGTTCGGCCTGGAGAAGAGAAGGCTCCTTAAGGGGAGACCTTAGAGCAGCTCCAGTGCCTGAAGGAGGTACAGGAAAGCTGGAGAGAGGCTTTGGACAAGGGCCTGTAGGGACAGGCCAAGGGGAATGGCTTTAACCTGCCAGGGGGCAGACTGAGATGAGCTCTTAGGCAGAAGCTCTTCCCTGGGAGGGTGCTGAGGCGCTGGCACAGGGTGCCCAGAGAAGC
>WYDI02033291.1:30694-45994 GCA_009867235.2 Psittacus erithacus | reverse complement strand
AAGTTGTGAATGCTCCATCCCTGGCAGTGTTCAAGGCCAGGCTGGACAGAGCCTTGGGTGACATGGTCTAGCATGAGACATCTGTGCTCATGGCAGCGGGGTTGGAACTAGATGATCTTTAGGTTCTTTCCAGCCCTAATCATTCTGTGATTCTATGATTCTATAATTCTGTGTTATACAAGGGCACTGTATTGCATGAAATTAGGCCCCACTTGCACTGCTTATTCAGCCAAGAAGTCAGCCAGGCCCTTGCAGACACTTTTAAAAATATTGTCTTTGTTCTTCAGTGCCAAGCTTGAGACATGCACTGAGGTAATGGAGAAAGGAACAGGGAAATCACTAAATAGTTCAGTCTTTTGGAATTAAAAATCTCTCACATAATGACTGTTTTTTTAGGGTATGTAGTGTATGTCAATTATCTGTGTGCTGTTCCATAGGACCTTAATGGAACATCAGGTTAAGACTGTTCCCCTTAAAATAGGATTTTAATTTTTTAAGGCCTTGAGGCTATGTTTTCTTTGTTTGTTTATACTGTTATATAACTGTCAGGGTTGGAATATTTTTGTAAAAAAAAAAAGAAAGAAGAAGTTCCAATAACCATCTAACGTGATGGAACCTATCAGGAGTGCCAAATGGAGCACAGAAAGCAGCAACGGTTTAGGGTCATTCTTTCTATTCCAAATGTGGCGTTGTCTACTGAAGATGGTATTTCATATAGTTTTTTTATTTTCAGGAATTTCAAAAAAAAGAGTGCCATCCTAAACCAGACAAGCACCAGCTAGGAGAAAACTGATGCTTATTATCCTGATCAACAATTTTTGGAGTAGTGATTTAAATCTGAGTCATTCAAACAGTCTACTTAGGGGTAAAAGTGCAATTCCATCTTTATCATAAAATATCATTTAAGGCATAGAATGAAATATAATTTTAACTCTGTATAAGAAATTGATTTTTATTGTTTGACTGTATTCCAATGAGAAGGGCAAGGTTGAAGATTTATATCTTTCCTTAAGGTATTCAGGGAACCACATGTATTCCAGACATAACCAGCCCAACAACTGAAATTGCTCTTTGCTGTATGATGACTTCTACTCTCTCTGTCTCAGGAACTCATTGCTTTCAGAAGAATATTTGTATCTTTATCAAAGAAGCCTGATGAAGAGAGGTATCATCTAGATGCCAGATTTCAAATGAGAGATCTTGCCATCTAATGGAAAGGCAGTACTTCTCACTTTGCAATGCCAGCCAAATTGTTTTAAAGAGAGCTCTAAAACTAAGCACATAAAACAGCCCTTGCAGACAGTAAAGCCTGCATGATGAATGTTTATTCCCAGTGCTACTAATAATGAAGGTTCTTGGCTTGAATGATAAATGGGCTTGGTATCTATTACTAAAATGTCAGCAGCTTAGAGGTCAGATTTTAGCTGTAAGGACAGGAGTTTCTGAAGACCTTCATTCACTAGTTTCACTTCATTCACTGCTTGTGCACAAAGTTAAATCATGTTATGGACAGTAATTTGCTGTTCTGAGTTAATCAATGTAATAGTTAACATCAGTACATACTTGAAATAAAATTTACATGCAACTGTGGCAAGCAGTAACAAGCTGATGGTGTTGGGGCAATCACTAGGGGAACCTGAAGTTCATATTGAGTGGTTGACTCAGAAAAGGTGTAAATTTGCACTGCTGCTTCTTCAAGATGGGGTGTATTTCCAGTACAGTATTGGTTCACCAATTCTGAGGTCTGAGTAAACTGAAGGACCCAACAGACTTTAAAGAATAATAGCAATAAAAGTGTACTGTATAATCTCAACACGCTGCACTACCAATGAAAACACTGACTCATAATTTTGCTAATTACTGCTGTAACATCATGTTACATGATTTGGTTTTGGGAATCAGTTGGGGAAGAAACAAACTGGAATTCACATCAGTTTGTAACAGTAATAGTGAGAGGTTTTGTGAAAAAAATTATTCTTAGCAGAGAAGATCAACTACTGGGTCTTTTTTTCTTTTTTGGTAAGAAAAATGGCAGAGAATATAAACATTGTATTTCTTTTTTTTTTTACATTTAGGCTTTTTGGTTTTAGTGACAAAGTAGGCCTATTTTGAGTAGTACTGGAGAAACCATAACCTAGGTGTTAATGTTGCTGCTGATATGAATTAGTACAACACTAAGCTTCAGCAGAGTGTCATGGGTTCTTAATGGTGGTGGCTTTTTCCAGCATGAAAATCCGTGAATAAAGACAAGAATGTGATTGTGGTCAAAAGGATGGAATTATTATAGATTTTCATTATTTCCATAGAGGAGAATGGGCCTCGCTGTGATTTCTGGAAATAGTTTCAGGATTTAGTTTCCTCTTTCATGGATAAAGATAATAATTGAATTCTGATATTCTTCACATTTTGACAGTAGAGAACTATTGTCTTTGTTGGCTCATTTATATGGGAAGACTTCAGTTCCATGGCAGGAAGAAGAGGATTACTAAACCAAAGAATCTTGTACATGGCTTTTACATCTGTAGAGACAATTTGCAAGATGGCTTTTATGCCTTCTTTGTGGTGTAGCCTTTACCAAAGTAAAATCCATAGTTTCCTTGGAAACAAAATTTCATGCCATTCAAAACTTTGAAGTTAAAAAGGATTCATACTCTCTTCTTAGTCATGCCGCATTCTAGTTCTGGAGCCAAACATATCTGTTTCTGATATGACATGAAAAATCCAAATGGAACAGAAAATTAGATAATGAAAATGAAAACTGGTGTCTGTGAGGAATATGAATAACAAGAAGCTTCATAAAATTGCAATTATTTTATAAGTTATATGTCACATTTTCTGTACCTTGAGTTCAATAATCAGTGGACAAGTGATGTTGACTAGAGCAAAGAAACATATTCTTCATAATCTGTTCCTACCAGAAACATCACGTGTGACTTGCGCAAAATGCCTTATTTGTCACCAAAAGGTCTGGATGCTTTTAATCAGAAGTTGTCATTTGAAGGAGGTTGAATGGTTTAAAATTTTCAGAAACATCAAAATAGCTTATGCTGACAATTCTGAAATGTTTTTAATGACAGTAAGAGAAAATAGTCTACTTTCTGTAATCCATTAGAATGTAAACTCCGTCATTTTTATAACACACAATTTCCTGGAAATCATTTGCACCTCTCTCAGTCTTTCCTCATCTTGGAAGAATTTGAACAGATTTTTTATCCTTTGAGGTAGTGCATAACACCTTGGTTTAGATTCCTTTCTACTGAAGACATTCCGTCTTACATGGAATACTTACATATGCACTGAGATACTAACTCTAATAATAACTAGAAACAACAGAATTCTATATTTTAGATATTAATATAAAGAAGAACTGAAGTCAATAGAAGAAATAAAAAAAAAAAAAAAAGAACTTGACTGGTAAGATGGACCTAAGATAAAGAGAAAAATCATTCTAGGAGAGCTCTATAGCTTCGAAATTGAGTGGCACCCTGTACATTTAGTGCTTTCTTTCCATGTTTTTCCACAACAAAAGATTTTTTTTCATGTTGAATGAAACACACTTCTCAATATAAAAGAAATACTTTCAATTTTTTGACCAAAAAGAAGTTTGTTTTCAGTTGATACAAATGTGAGGCTTTTTCCCATCAGCTCTCCCCCAGAAAATATTATTCATGCACCTCCTGAGTCTGTGCCTCAGTTTCTCATCTTTAATATGTAGTTAAAAATACTTCCTTTCTTCTGCAGTTTGCCATCTATTTTATTTTGATGGTAACCTTCCAAGAAGAGAAGCTATTTCTCATTTATTAGAGGAATTTATAGCACTCTAATCTCCAAGAGGGCAACTAGACACTATTGTTACATAAATAACGAAAGTATATCTATGAACAGTGGATTAACACAGAAAATTCACGGGGAGAGTTGGTAACGCAAAGCAGCACACTGAAATGAGCTGTATGCACTGAAATGGTGAGACTGTTGGTACTCAGTGTAATTCATGTATGGCTCTTTCTGGTTTTAGTTGCTCTTCCGAAATATTAAAACTTTGGGGAGGTGGAGGGGTGGCTGTTGGAAGATAATACTATAGCAACTCTTCCAGAGCATTGTGTTGGGAAAAGACTGTTAAAGTCAGGACAATAGTTTTGTGATTATGAGTAGTAAGGCAAGAATCTAAACATTTTTACCCCATACTTTTAAGTATTATTGTTGTCTGTTTCTGTTAATTGTTTAACTGGTACCTTTAATAAAGATTTACTTTACCATCATTGTCATTAATCATGGTGTATTCCAGAAGCACAAAATACAGCTCATCTTATCCCTGTCAGGACTGGCACAAAGACAATAAACAGCAATTAATTCAGTGTTTTGAGCTGCTTCTGAAATTGTTCTATACTCATTTTCCAGCAGTTTCTGAGAGTTCATAGGCATCTTGAAAAGAAGCATATATTCAGAAGCATTAATGACATGCATGTAACTCTTTTGCTTGAAAAATTAGTGAATTAAGTACATCAGAGAGGAAATGGAAATGTAACGATTCATATTTTAACCTAGTCTAAATTAATCTTAGAACATGAGCTCTTAACTCAATTTCATGAATTATTTTATAGTGCTAAATCTGAATACACATTATCAGTATTGAACAACCCAGCACATGAGATTCTGAAGTTGAAATTCCTATGACATTACCGTGTACAGTATTTAATTAAGGCAATAAGCATGTTCATGCACTCATGCATGGTTGTATGTGTCCAGATTCATTCTCTGTGGGATGATACATACTAGCAAACTTTAGTCTTTTATTCTTAAATGCAAATGTGCATCACCTGGCCCCAGTGGTGTCATAAATGAGCTAAGAAAGAGCTTCTAACAGAATCTAGGAATTAAGAAAATGCAAAACTTAAAGGAACTGCGTTAACAAGGATACGGTATAAAGTTATAATGTTTCTTAAAAGGCTAAGCAGAAATATATAGTCATGACAAAATAATTACAAGGTAGGTTGATATCTGCTTTGCTTTAATATCCAGCTTTTAAAATTACAAAGATGGAAATTTTCCAGCAATGCTAGAATTATTTCTGCTATTGTCTGTGCAAGAAAGAGTAAAACAATGCAAAGAATTTACTGGCCAAACACCTAACACATATATTGAAAGACTCTAAATGTTAAGATTGCGTTCAAGTCTGCAGCTGTTCACTGTCTTTATAAAAACCTTCAACCTCAGAAGCTCAACTAAAAAGCATCTGGATCAAACAGAGAACTCACTCCTTCTGACAGTCCCAAACTTAATATCCTTTATAATGAGAAAACCTGCCACAAGCTTACTTAGCACATTTGAAATTCAGTGTTTCTCTCTGCCTTAATGCCATGATGTAGCCAACATCTTTTTATAAGGCTGTACAAGAAACACACCTCTTGAACCACCTGAGGTATTACGAAAAGCTCACCTTTCTTTTGCTTCCATGCCCCAAGGTACATCCTATGACTTCAAGGTTAGGCCTTCCGGACTTAGCCTGATTCTTCTTATCCCTGCTTTTACCAACCTGCTTCATTTTGCAAATAATCTTTGACACCTTGGTATTTCAGTAATGTCCACCAAAACTTGTTCATTACTGCCTTTTGTAGCTTCTTCATGTCTACTATGACTTTATGTAGCTTCTGTCAGCCCTCTTAGCTGTTAGGGAGAAAGGTGGAGATAATAAATAAGGATGTGGTTGAGCAAAGCAATTGTTGGTAGGCCACAAACAACTGGCAGAAAACAAAAGTGTAAAGGGAGGAATCCACTTTTAAACATACTTAAATACCACCAGTTAGCTGAAGAACATGCTAATATAGCCCTAATTTGAAAGTACAGTTTGCCAAGAAAGGAGGAAACAAAATGGAGTATAATTGAAACAGCACAAAAAGAAACTTGATATATACTGATCAGACTTTCCCAGCGGATGGATAAAATGATCTGTTTCAGTGCAACTACAGCCTTTTATGACAGTTTTACAAACCATGCTGTTTACATCTAATAGAGATTCCTAAATAATGGATCTGGGTTTGTATTATACCAGAGAGCTTTCCTGCTGCCACTAACAGGTACCTTTTCTCCTGTTCTTTTCAGTACTAATCACCAAAGGGGCTTGTACACATTTTATAGAGGTTATTCCTACATAATATGTGCATGAGGAAAGATGAGCGCTTTCCCCCTGGCATATTAAGATTTCCCAATATTGCAAAGTTGTATTTAGACCTTTCCTAAAGAAGTATGTTGGGTTTCATAACCATTCACTTGTATGTAGTCTTCCAAGGTATTTATGCTAAGTTGTTTTTTTTTTCTACACGTCTAAAAAAGGTATTCTCTTTGCCATCATAACTTGTGTATCCACTTTATTTTGCATCTTCCTGCACACTGATTTACCTGAATAAAAAATCTAAGCAAATTTGTGCAATATATTACAGAGACCAGAACAAGTTGAGCAACCATTTTGGATAGAATCAGCTTTAGGTGTAGATCTCCAAAATTTATATGTGTTAATAAAAACTAGAAAGGATCAAGAAGCAAAAATTCAAGTGTTTTCATTTTTGCAAGCAGAAGGACATGATATAAGCAGAAAAGGGCCGTTTGTGTAACTTCTGTTTTACGAAAGTGATCGGTATAGTTGGCAGTTTAGGCATGTCTTAGGCATGTTTAGTGTAACCTCATCTATAAAACCAAGCGTGTATGGATTATTTGCCACATTTGCCTTTATCTTTAGGCAAGTACAGAATTGTCGAGTGATAGACCAGTTTCTGTATCAGCCTAAAAACAACAGCAACAATATGTGGATTGTTTTAGATTGTGAAATCACAATGGGTGACAGAATTAATTAAATGAACTCTAAAGAACAAGCACTAGTAGATCAGAATTTCTATGAGATATTTGACAAGGCATGGAGTACCTAAAGCCCACCTCTGAACAAGGAGAGCATTGTAAGATCTTTGAGCACACTTTGAGCATTTAAAGCTGACTCAGAGCCAGCCAATTCTCAACTAATGTACTACGCACTTGAAATACTACACACACTATGCAAGACACTGTGAGACGTAATACTTTCTATATTGGTGCAACATTAGTCATTAATGTTAATAATGTATGCCAAATCTGAAAAGTATCTGCCAAAACCAGGGAGAAAACAGATATTCTGCATGATGAATGAGGCAGAGATACACTCAAGACAGGAGAATTCAAAGGACTGACAGTGACCACCACCACAGACTCACAGCATCAGCCAGTTCAAGGTTACTGGCTCAATCAAGTTATGTCAACATAAGAAACGCGTTGGTCAGTGCCTATCCAAACTTGCCTATGCAAGGAGGCCAGAAATCAGAAAGTCACTGAGAATCTTTCCTGCTGTGATTGCACATCACAGGGTTATTAAAGAGCATTATTTCAGAGTATGCCCTTGTTACAAAAGAGTTACGTTTACTACTGTTAAATAAAGCAAGATCAGAGAGCAAGCCAAAGCATGGGACCACTGGCTGAGCACTCTTTTTAGTTATTAACATACTTCCTGACTCCAAAACATTATTTTTCAAAAGAAATTATGGCAAGGCATAACCAAGTTTGTTTCCTTTTAGACTAGAGTCTTCTGTACTATCCCAGCAGACTCTGCAGCCTCAAGTCTCCTACATGGCCTCCCACCATACCCCAGAAAACGCTATGGTGTAGGTAAATATCACTCTGGTACTGCAGTACAGATGCCACATTCATGTCAGGCACTCTGGACTGAAAATATCCACCCCAGAATGAACAGTCAGTCTCCTTTAGGGGCACATGGGCACTGCATGGTGCCTATAGAAGGACAGGGAAAAGCTCAATATACCATCAATTCAGCCATTCAAGACCACTTGCACATAAGACCTGACAACGATCCATGGCTCTATCATATTTAAAAGGGCAAATTTAGATTATAAGTAAGTTTCAAGATTAATTCCTGTAGTGTTTCAGGGTGCAACAAACTGGGAAATAGCAATATGGAAGTATAACTCCAAAGCAAAATAAAAACCAAACTCCAAATCAAAAAACCAGCAAAAAATACAAATATATAGAGTGGGAACAAGGAAGTTTAAATGAATATATAAAAAGGTAAAAATCAATGGCTATTGAAAATAAAAATGGGAATAAGGTAAAATTCTAAATTTAGATTAAATTGTTCTTTAAATTAAAAAGAGCAATCAGGAAGTATTTGCTCTAAATGCTAATGACAATGAAGTAGAAATTATTAGCCTAATATTTGGAATTATTTTATTGAGGTACTAATCCTTTTTCTGTTAGATGTTTCTTCTTCAGATGCAGAAAGAATATATTCTTTGGTTCAGTTTCCAACTAATTCAGTTCAATAACAATTTCATTCAAAGGTGGAAAATCAGACAAGAGCAGAAAAAAGAAGAAAAGCTTTTTTTTTTATCTATTTCAATCTGAGAATATAACAAGATATGTTGTAGTGAGATCTCAGAGACTTTTGAAACCTGGAAGGAACTGACAGTGACATTTGCTTTAAGTTGTTTGAAACAGTTTTTTGTGTGTGTCTGTGGTCAAAATATAATTTGACGTGGTGTTGGGAACCTCATCCTGCCAGATGTTATCTTCCTTGTGATTTTTCACTGGATGAATTCATAGTGTTTTGAGGTGCTTCAGGGCCTCTTGAACTTACACTCACCCTGTGACTGAGGGTTTGCGGGTCTGGTTTTACACTTGGATGGCAACTCTTTGCCTGCATCTCTGATGAAAGAAATATATAGGAAGCAGCAGCAGCAGGGCTATCCTAGCCAAAAAGGGCTGCCAGATTATCTCTTTCAGCACTGGCAGGCTGTTGAGTGCTATTTTATCAGGAAACAATTACTCACTGATATCACCTCAAGACCATGATGCCTTTTTGCATTTAATCTCTTTTACAGGGTGGAAAAGTGGAGATGAGAAGCAGTAGTTAACTCAGGTTTAGAGAAGAAATCTGTCCAGCATCAGCACAGCAGCTTCTCTTAGTTCATCTCAGAGACAAAGCAGCAAGAGGATGGGTAGTAATCTCGTGAAGTACTTACAAGTAGCAACATCATGAAAGAAATCCCATCCTTCCTGAGGTCTGATAAATTGAAAAGATTATCAGGAAGTTTTACAGCTGGAGTCCTACTAGCAAAAGGAAGGATCAGGATTGATTTTGTGTAAGGCAGTCAGTTGCTCTGATGACAAGTTATAAATACTTTTCATCACTTTGCATGGGAAAGCTGGCAATAATAATGATATGGGAATGAGAGCTTCTCCATGTAGTGCAACTCCTGTGGAGCTATGACAGCACTGTGTCATAGAATCATAGAATGGTTTTGGTTGGAAAGGACCTTAAGATCATCTAGTTCCAGCCCCCCTGCCATGGCCAGGGACACCTCCCACTAAACCATGTCACCCAAGTGTGCGTTGTCGGATTGTACTCAGCTTTCTCCATACTGGAATGGGTGTTACTGTGTTAGTCATGCATGCAGGCAGTGGCAAAAGTTTTCTCCTAGGAGAGACATGGCACAGGTGAGAAAATGAAACCATGTCTCATTCTCATTGACAAATTTCATAATGGTGGATGATCAGATTCTCTCCATATACCTTCCAAATATCTGCTCAGGCTCTGTGTGCCTTAGTGGACTTACTGATGGAAAATGCCTGCTATCACTATTTGTACAGAAGAGGCATCACATAAAAAATGGAATTATGCCTGATTTTCTGCTTCACTTAATTGTGAGGCTGCTTGTCCTGCAGGTTTGTAGTGCACGTGAGCTGGAATGACCAGCCTTTTGTCAGCACTTCTTGTATCTCTGTAGCATGACTGCTTCTGATGAATATTTCTTTTTATATAGCATTATTTTAAAGCAATTTTCTAATATCTTTAATAGTAATAGGGTGCCTAGATACCAGCTGTCTAAAAATACCTATGATGATCTGATAGACTGATTAGGCACAAAGAGTGAAGTCATGAAGAAAGAACTAAAATGCAAAGTAATAAATTTGGAAAGTGCTACAGCAAATCAAGTATTCCACAAACTGTGGCTTGATATAAAAAGCTTGAGGAAAAATCCAGAAATTACATGGAAAAGTGAAGAAAACTTTAAAAGAACAGAATTATGTTAAATAGTGTAAGTAGAGAGATGTGGGAAACTGGTAAAAAATGAAGCAGCTGGATGTACGTTTTAAATGTGGTATGGAGAGACATAAAAACACAAAACCAACTTTAATTTTGTAGTTTTGTCCTCTTCAGCAGTGTTTAACTCTTCACTGAAATACAGGTCGGAATCGGTTGTTTTCTGGAGGTTTTCCATTCCTGCATTCCTGCATTTGACATGCTGATGCTTATGATTCTTATACTCTTTAAAGATTGAATATCATGGTTTCTTTTTGCTAAATAATGAACTAATACCAAGGAACAGCAAAAACATTCTGCGTACCATTTAGATTATTTTCAATCTGTTTTAAAGAGTAGCAATTAGTAGATGAGCTTGCATTTTTAATGAAACCTATGGCACCTTATTGTTCTTTACATTAAATATTGGTTTTCACCAGAACATAAAATATACAGTTATACAAAGAGTCTTCTGATCTGTATTCAAAGCTGATTTGCTAGTCTCCATAACATGATTACAACATGTGCTGCAAGTTATCGACACTCTTCAGAGCTTGAAATGAATGACTTTATCATTTTCATTTTAAAATGCTCAGGAGCTGTCTGTGATCCCTACAGGTAGTGGAACATTCCTTTGGTCAATAGCTGACTGCTTCTCATTTGCTTGTGGAATAGGTTAGCAGACACATCTGTATTAGGAGGCAAATCGCTAAATGTTGCTTTGCCAATTTAGTGACTCTACGTAATAGTCTTTAAGACCACATTTATAACCTTTCTTCTTAACTCTTTACCTGAATGAAAGTCTGTTTTCATTGTACAGACCCCACCTGCAAACTCCAGGAAAATCTTTGTCCCCTTACACTCTTTATTTTCCTCTGGGTTGTACAAAGTCAGAAACTGCCATGTAAAGAACATGAGCCATGATTTGACAGTCAGCTGAGGGGAAAGAGAAAGAGGAAGACAAATATCTCATTTTGTTTTCTACTCAGCATTGTTCAGGGATATCAAGAAAACAAAACAAGCAGTTCCTTGATGGAAGAAAATCCATGCAGAATCACTGAAAATCCAGGTCATCTGATGATGATAAGAAGCCTTAAGATAACTTTGCAGCAGTTAGCTAGAATTACAACTTCACAGCTTTTAACCAGAAATCTTTTCCTTTCTTAAAATCACTGAAGATAAGAGAGGACAGAGAGAGTTCAGAATGTGATCAGATATGAAAAATATGTTTCTAGAAGATACATAAAATGGGAAGTGCAATTGCATCTATTTACATGAAGAAGACTACAGGACAACTTTAAATCCTTGAATGCAATTAACCTATTAGGGCTCTTGGAAATTTTTAAAGCATCTGGGGACAGATTGTAAGGAAGTGTTTTTTAAATCAGGATGAATTTGTAAGATAACACGAGAAGCTTAACTCTGCTGGAAGCTGCTTAAGGTGAGTCTTTGTTCACTGTACTGCTAGAGATCTTCTACGAAGAGTGAAAACCTCCACTTGTGATTTGCCTTCTACAGGACAGTACATGTTTCAGGATCCTCCACAGAAATTCAAGTTCTGTAGACATTTCTCCTAGTGGGACACTGGTAGCCCATTAAACTTAATGATTGCTTGTGGGTTAAAACTAAAAGGATATATGAACTTTCAGAAAAAATTTGATTTGACTTATAAAGACTCCTATAGATAAGAGATGCCTACTTATCTCTGATAGACATGATTGTGTTTTGCTGTTTTACAGATTTAACTTTTTTCCTCTTCAATGATTATTGATATAATTGAATGATATAAAGCTAATTATCATTCCACCAACTCTGATAAACCCACCATTTTTCAAAGTAAAATTCCATACAAGGCATAGAGAAGAAAAGAAAACATTTAGAGAAGAATATTAAAAATATGAACTTGTGTGTGAATTTTGAAACATGGTTCTTACTCTGAGTTCTAATTTAATTTAGCATTACTACACTTCAACAGAAGTTTAAGCGTATCTTAATCAGGCCTGAAAAACGCACAGTTGCTTTTTAAATGCTATGTACAGGACATTATGCCTAATAGACTGATGGATAAACTATAATATGTGTAAGTATGAATAGATATATATGTATATACACATCTACACACAAATACATGCACACCTAGAGGTATTTAAAAGACCTGTAGATGTGACACTTAGGGACATCATTTAGTGGTGGACTTGGCAGTATTAGTTTACGGTTGGACTTGATGATCTGAAAGGTCTTTTCCGACCTAAATGCATCTATGACTCTTATGTTTCTAAGATATGCAGATGACACCACCCTGGAATGCCAGCTGATACGTCTGTGTGCAGAACTGTCATCCAGATGGACCCAGACAGGCTGGAGGAATGGGCCAACAGCATCCTTAGGAAATTCAAAGAGCAAAGTTATGCACCTGTCAAGAAGCAACCCCCAGCAACAACACTGCCTGGGGACTGCTGGGCTGCAGCAGCTCTGTGGAAGAGACTGTGGGGCGCTGACAGGCAGTGCCCAGGCAGTAGAGAGGGCCACCAGCCTCCTGGGCTCCGTTAGCAGGGTCACAGCCAATCAGTCAAGGAAAGGGTTTATTCCTCTTTAGGCAGCACTCAGATCACAATCAGAACATTGCCCCCAGCTTTGGACCCTCCAGCACAAAAAAGATGCAAGTCTAGGGGACAGCAAGTGAACTGTCACTAACCCTCTGAGCAACTTAGAGGTTTTTTTACTGTGTGGGAGCTAACAGCAGCCCCCTCAGGTCCTTCAGTGAGGTCATTGAGAAGATGAAGCCAGAGTCTTCATAGTGGTGCATAGATGAGAAACAATGGGTATAAACTGAAACGAGAGGTTCAGACTGTATGCGAAGAGGAGTGCTTTCCCCATGCAGAAAGTCTGTCAGGTCACCCAGAAAGGTTGGGCAGGCTCCAGTTTTGGAGGTTTTCAAGACCAGACTGGGTAAAGCCCTGAGGGACCTGGACTGATGTCAGAGCTAGCCCTGCTTTCTTAGCAGAAGATTGGACTAGAGACCTTCAAAAGACCCTTCCCACCTGAGTTATGCTATGATACTGTAATATAATATACATTTAAGATATGTAACTCTGTATATCTAGATTGATGCTTGATATGTTAGAGAAACTAATAGAAACTAATACGGGCTGTACTAGTAGAATATGTTAAATTATGTATAGAATTTAACTGCAGGGGCAGTGCAGGAAATGCTCTTAAGCTGTTTCTTTCCCTAGATCGCAGTTTCTACAGGTACTTGAGCTTGAGAGTCATTTTGTATATCCAAATCATTCACTGAAATCAATAGAACATCTCAAAAAATGAAACTAGGCACTTGAGGGTATATTGCTAGGCTGGGATCCTTTTGTGTGCTTGATTAAACAGAAACTATTTCAGAGAATAAGAACAGCAGGATGTCATTCAATGTTTGCATGCTGAAAAATTGAGAAAAATACTAATAAGCACTATGAAGAGTGCTTATTTCATCAACTAGCAAGATTTTAAGTATATGGAAACAGAATTTTTGTAATTTTACTGGAATGTTTATCAAGATGCAGAAGACAAAGAGGGTATTCTGGGTCACTGATTCTTCTATAGTGGATAACTGCCTTATAATCCTTTTTCATAAACCAATAAAGCACATCCTAAAAGTATTGTATTTGAAATATTACATGTGGAATTTTAAAAATATTTCTGATAGAGAATAAAAAATTAGCTCAGGCTGCGTAAGCAAAAGAGAATTTCCATTACCTGCCAAGAGAAATATCAATAAATAGGCAGTCAAGCAATACTTATTGGGAAATGCCTTTTTTTTTTTTTAAATATCTGTGCACATACAAATAGAATAAAGTAAGCATTCTCAGTTTTCATAATTTAGCAGATCACTTAAACATTATTAACAGGTCCAAACATTTATAATTTACCTCAGGAGGAAAAAAACCCCCTAAAACCCTTCAGGTAATTTTTTGAGGCAGAATGCTGTTCTGTTCATTTCTGCATTTTACTGTTTTTTGCTTTTCTATGATCTAGTTTACAGTCCTTACAGTTTATGTCCAGTGGCTGAGACCATGGAGCTAGCCAGACATGGCTGCAAGAAGTATTTAAATTAACATATATAGCTATGTGTATATAATTAATGACAAAATTTACTGACTGATGGCATTTTTAAACAACAAAAAGCAGAGTACATAGCATAATCAAATTAAGGAGAAAAAACATTCTCTTGTCAAATATATTTATATAACTATGGATTCAGTCTTATGACAACATGACAAAGCCTTATACATGGGAATAGTGCTACATCATTTAATTGGGATTACTGAGAACTGACATGAGTAAGAACCTGATGGATTATGCTTTCACTTTGCAGAAAGAAAAAGGTTTCTTATACATTATATAGATTTTTTTTTAATGAAAATGCAGAAAACATTTATTTAGAAATTTGATGAAAGTATTGCAATCTAGCTTGTACTCATTTTATTTATTTAAAAATAATTCTATTTATGTACTGTTAAAGGCAACCAAAACTTCCTAGAAGGAATAGTCTATATTAGATAGTGCCTCATGAAGGCATTGCCTTCTTTGCTACAGAAATCAAAAATTACATTAAAGTAAATAATAAAACTATAGTTGGTCAGAAATCTGTCTTAGAAGTCTGGTCGTACCCTGTGGTCTCTGTGGTTCAGAGAACACATTTAACCATGGAAATATGAGCGTATGGATCACTTTCAGAAATTCTCATATTTTTAAAAAACTTTTTCCTGGAAGCTTGGCACACTTCTCTTTTCCAAAAATGACTATGCAATCTACCTAAAACAAGAATTTAATCAATTTAAAGTTACATTTGCAATGTTACCTAACTGCATGTTATCCCTTTAAAGAATGTTAAACAGCAAAAATGCTTTAAGGATTCTTGTGTTTGGTTTTTTTTCATATATATTTGTCCCCTGGTATATTATACTTGGGTTCTATTCCACAAATGCACTTAGTGTTTATTCATTTAACTAATAGCAGACCCAGTGTACAAAGTGTTTCTTCCAGTCCATGAGAATTTGCAAAATCTGAACATTTTTAAAATAATTTTTTTTGTTACAAGCAATTCCTCCTTGTCCTGGGTTCAGCAGTAGCAGTCATTTTTCTCCTTAGCAGCTGGTGCAGTGCTGTGTTTTTGACTTTCAGCCTGG
>WYDI02033291.1:0-30594 GCA_009867235.2 Psittacus erithacus | reverse complement strand
TATTTCCCTTATCATTATTATTATTGGTGGTAGCAGCAGTGATTTGTGTTATACCTTAGTTACTGGACTGCTCTTATTCCAACCCATGGGAGTTGCATTCTTTCGATTCTCCTCCCCATCCCTCTGGGAGCAGGAGGGAAGGAAGCAGGGGGGAGTGAGCAAGTGAGCTGAGTTACAACTGAGCTTAAACCACGACACTCCTGAAAGTCTTCCATATTTTTCTTTCCTATCTCTGTGTTTCTCCACCAACCAGCAGTTTGTTACAGTTATGGCCAGAGTGGTTGCTTTGGATCCTGATCATAAAACCTCTAACCTCTGTGAAAGTTTGAAAAATCAGTCTCTTACAGGGGTAAAAAAACTGAATATCCCAAAATGTACCATTTTATGCATGCAAGTTGTTTTTTTGTTTTAATGAGTTCCGTCATAGTAGATTGGTTTACTTATCTCAGTAAAGTTGCATGTATATTTATTTCCAGGGCTTTTCCTGTTGCATAGATAAAAACTTCAAGTTTGTAACTGAAAAATTAGAAGAATAGATGTTTTGATGGTGTTTATAAAGTTTGTAATTTACCATTGCATTGCATTGCCTTAGTTTATATATTTTCTCTAACAGTTTCTGTTCCTCATATGAAAAATATTGGGATGTTTCCTTTTCTATATAAACTGGAGGAAGTTTCAGTTTCTTAGAAATATTAACTATTTGCATAACAATCCACATCTTTGAACCCTTGCGGGCAAAGAGTGCCCTCAATATTTTGAATTCCAGGCCAAAACTCACCTCCATAAAACCATGTTGCCTGTCACTCTAGGGAAGGCAACACAGAAAGAAATACTTCGCTGTTTACAAAAAATTGTCTTTAAGACAAGACTCTTAAAGTAATGTAAGATGCTAAGATAGAGACTTCAGAGACATCCCTTCCCACACATGACAGTTCAAGCTTTGTATTGCATTCTTAAAAATGAAAGTGTTTTAGTCCTGACCTTCATTGCTTGTTCTGATCCCAGCCATGAGACATTTCTAACCAGAGACTAACAAACAGTCGTAAATAATGTGCTACATTTTGTAAGGGTTCTTCACTGTGAAAAGACTATCACGTACAAATTGAATGAGATCACAGGCTATATTTCCACTTGTGGTTAACAGAAACGTAGCCCTTAAATGCGAAAGGTGCTTTACATGCTTTATACCCAAGACACCCAGGTCTTGGGTATAAAAAACATTAACACAGCTATCACAGGTGTAGATTTTTCAAGTAGATATAATGTTATTTCAACTCACATTCAGAAAATAAGTAATGATAAAGTTAAATAAAACAACAAAACATTAGTGGTTTAAGTATTAGAGGAAGAAATTTGCCACTCCTTTATATCAACAATATTTAGAAGTCTTCAATATTTTCAAATCCCTTTTTAAATTATTTGTATTTCAAGACTTCTTATGACAACAACAAATTTACATTTATACAATGCTTTCAAAGAAACCAATTTTAAGCCTATATCAGGAAACACATGCAATGGAAATAACAGTTAAAGACTTCCTATGAGGAACTTGTGTTTAAAAGAAAATGAAAAATTTTTTAACATGAGGTTGAATAATGCCCTTTCTACTAATAGGTTCATCTCAGTATTAACTTTACTCATCTTATATGCAATAAGACATATCTTATACAGTATATAAATTAGGTCAATAAAAAGTTGAAGCACTCTATAAAACTTATCTCCAGGATGTGGTGCCTAACATCAACTATTAATGCAGGCTAAACACATCTGTTTTGGCAAACTTGGATTTCTAATTCTACTGTTTATAAATCAGTCTGTCCTACAGCTGCTGTTGTATCAGGAGACATGCTTTCTATGAAACCTATAAAATGCAATCCAGTTTTGCCTTCTCAAGACTTTGTGGAGTGCGGTTCCTCCTCCTAGATTTTAAATCTTCGTCTGCTGTCGTATTACATCGCAAAGCTTTAAGGGAAAGAAGAGATGGGTTTATATGATGCAAGTACACAAACACACATGTACAGGATATTATAGCCTTAGGCACAAAAAAGTGTTAATAAAGGCATTCTTATGATCAATTACACAAGACCAGACCCTTTTGTCCTCCCTTCTCTCCATTTTCCAATTCTTGTTCCTCCCCTAAACACCTTGACCCATGCCCCTTTTTCTATTCTTGAATCCACCCAAGTAAAAAGCCAACCATTACTTTTTTTCCCATTGGTTTTTGTTACATTTGTATCAAAGTTTGGTGTTTCTGGTACTGTTCCCTCAGCAATATAGCACAACTTACTGATAGTACTTATATGGTTATCTTGACAGTACTGATTGGTACTACTAATACACTTACCTAGCAACTGCTGGCAACAGAAGGTCCTCACTGCTCCCCTCTAATTATCGCAAAGACTGGCCATTTCTCCTATAACTCCCACTTAACAGTCTGAAGCTGGTCATCCTCACAGCACCATGAGTAACTTTTCTCAGCTTCTCGCTTTTTTTATTTGATATGTCCATAATTTCTGCTCAGTAGTCTCTTAGTTTCTGTCCAGCAAACCTCAGACCAGGGTCCTCCGCTGGCGTACTTTAACAATGCCCTCCCATGAAGGTGAAAATTTATTAAGCCAAAGAACTGCCTATGTTTACCTGAGCTCCCTTAGAAATTTTCTAAAGAGCAATTAAGTTTTGTATTCTGCTAAATTTAGCTTTAGGCAACAACATTCCACTTAGGAAATAACATTTCATACATGCTCCCTCCCCTTCCCCCCCAAAAATAAAGAAGGAAAAAGCCTCACCTCTTCTCTCCTCAGCTCCTACCATTATCACACATATTGATACAAAGTCTGACCTCAAGAAATTCCCCAGACTCTTCATGTTTTCAACTGTTTGATGTACAATCTCTCTATTAGTAAGTGAGTAAAGGGAAGTAATTGAAGGCTCCTTCACTGGAGCATATGTTGGATGATGCTTTGAGCAACCTGGTTTAATGAAAGGTGTCCTTGCCTGTGGAGGGGGTGGGGGTGAGGGGGAAAAGGGAGTGCTGGAGCTAGATGATCTTTAAGGTCCCTTCAAATGCAAACCGTTCTGTGATGATATATTTAACTTTGTGTGAAGGCACTTTGTGCTGCGGCTTTCATCAGTCATGACTCAATATGAGGATGTCTGCTTAAAATATGTCATAGATCACTGTTCCCGGAGGCAGGAAAGGTCAGCCCCCCAAGTTCCAGGTGAGTAGGGACAGTTTATTTGCCACCATTAGGCAGAAGTGATTCAACTAACCTTAAATATAATTCTTGGGTCCTTCTCACCTCATAACACACCAGCTAATAGCAAATTGCAAGCGTTCATAATTCCCCAAAATAAAGACAAATGATAAGAAGTGAGGACAGAGAATGAGGGGAAGATGAATACGAGAAAACAGTAAATACAAAAAATGTAGGAAAAGGAGTGGAGGAGTAGTACCACTTTCAATGTCTCTGGAATGCTAAGAAAATATTTTTTGTTGGAATGCCTGTTATCGTCCTAGAAAACACTATTGGACTTTTTCACAATCTGAATATTCAAGAACCTAAAGACACAACAGAGCTATAGTGTTTGCCAAAGCCACTTGAACTTGCAAATGACTAAGTAAACAGAAATACAGCACATTTTATAAAATGTTAAAGCTTTTACATATCTCATGAATATTATTCATAATAACAAAATAAATAGGCTTATTTTAAAATTAGGGAAGTGGAGAAATAAAGAATTCCAGCTGTGTTTGCACTACATGATTAAGGTAATAAATCAATGTGGACATGGTTTAGTGAGAAGTCATATTTTATTTATATCAATTCTTTTTTTTTTTGCTTTAATAAACCATGATTTAAACACGCACATGCATGCATACGCCTTTATTGATATTTAAACTTAGCTTCCAGTATAATTTGCCTGTCAAGAGTGTCAAATGAAATCTGAAAGCCATTCTGAAGTTAAAACACAAATGGAGGTAGATGCTTTTCCAGCTTGACTTGAACTCCTCCTCCAGGTGGCAGTGAATCGCAGGCATCGCGGCTCCTCGGGACATCATTGAAAACCTAGTCACAAATACATGGGTTATGTGTGAGAGCGCACATAAACAACAGCTTTTTCTGGCTTGGCATACAGCCTGCTTGTGCTTACCTGCCTCGCAAGCAAAGAAAGTTTAATATTCAAGGAGGGTGAATCTTTAAGGTTGGGAGTCTGGAAGGGAATTATGATGACCTGGCAGTGATCCCATTTTTATTGCACCAATTGAAAAAAATCATCTAGCGGCTTGATGAGGACTCTTGAGCTGAAACGGAGGGAAGTGCTCAAAGTCTTCTGCTGAAGCGTAAGAGGGGTATCGGAGCCTGTCGGTGCGGCAGCAGCCCACATGTGCATTGCTGCTGCATAGCAGCCCCAGTGGCGCTGGCAGCCCTGGCCCCGCAGCTGGCTGCTGAGCCTGCCAAGCAGCCAGCAGCTGCTCCTGCTGCTGCTGGAGAAAATGCTGTCTACAGCTGAGCAGCTGGGGTCCGTGGCTGCCGTGCAAAGTCTTGAAATAATAGTTTGAAATGGTAAGGGATGTGGCATTGGGAATTTAGCATTAAAAATTTCTGTTACAAAACACAACAAAAATGGTTAATCAAAGATAAATAGCCTTGAAAACACCGAGTGATTTGTTTAAAATAACAGAAGTTAGAAAAAATGAAGCAGAGCAAGCATTTTCATTAGCTATTCAGAGCAGTAAAGCTTGGGAAGGGATGTTGTTCAGTTCAATCCCTAATTTGTTTGGCTGTAATGTGCCAGTAGGCAAAAGGTATCTAAAAAACCCCTAAATCTTACCTAGTCTTTCGGTAGTAAATTGAAGCAACTTCTATGATGCAAAAAAACCCCCCAAAACATCTAAAGAAATTCACAGCTGAACAAAGGTTTTGAGGAAGATTTCTCACTGTTCTCAGGACCAAGTTTGGGTGCCTGAAGGAGTATTCTGAGTCACAAACTTAGAACACTTCCATTAACTTAAATTTGCAAACAAACCCCCTAAATGGCTCTTTATTAGTCTTTTAAACATGGATTTAAGAACTGAAATCTAGACTTATTTTTCAGGCTTTCTGCTTTTGACTTGGACATGCAGCTGCACTCATGAAATGAGGATGTAAAAATAGCATCTTCTTAGTCAAGGATTTGGCCCCTATAAGTATGTATCTCTTCCAGCTCATAACAGCATATTTCATTGATTAAAAAAAAAGGGTACACAAAAAGCTTCCCATTTATTTCTATCACACGTCTTTTAGGGCAAATGTGCTAAAAGAACACACACTGGTTTCTATTCTGCTCAAATACATGTTAAGCTACCCAAGGTGTTACCTCTAGATGTGCCGAAGAGTACATTTTTATTTGTCTGGTTGATTCGGAGGTTGTTGGATTTTTGCAAGAAAGCTATACCCTGACAGTTGCTTTCCTTAGGAGCGATGAAGCTGTCAATCATGAGAGCAGAGCCCATAAGAGCAGAAGACGTCTTGCTCAGCAGCAGTACCTGGGTTTGGGAGTTCATTACCAATGGAGATTAGGATGACCACAAATCTCCCTGGCTTCAGAGCAAAGTGAAAACTTCACTTCCTTGGCTTAGCTCTCCCTCTTTCACTTCTCAAAATGTAGGTGAGAAAAAAGAGGAGAGAAAAGAGACAAAGAGAAAAGGAAGAAACAGGGGAAGGTGAAGAATACTCCACTGCTCCTTAAAAGTATCCTTGCTGAACAGTAAAAAGCATGAAATATTACACATAAACCATTGTCAGCTATGAAGTTTAAAACAAGTTTTAGAACATTAGAAGGTGTTCAGCAATCATAATTTTAGACAAACTAGCAAATCTAAACAGATTCCTGCACTTTTTAAATGTGACATGACAAAAGATTAAGAGTTTCAGAACCAGAAGGGACCATTATAACCATTTAGTTTATCTGTAGTTTAAAACAGACCTGTATCAACTGAAAGGGTCCACCTTCATCAGGTTCATGAGTTTGGTTTGATTGGTAACATGACCTTTAGGAAGACCAGGAAGAATTCATCTCACTGCAACTAGGCATGTGCAATCAGGTTTGCTCTCATCTCCTGAGAGCTTGTGATCTGGAACACTGTAGTCTAAAGGGTCTACTTTTATTTGCCTGGTCTGAATCTGGCTCCCCACTGGTTTCCATCAGTTGTGTGTAGCCCAGCATCTCTTACATTCTAAGTAGTTCCACAGACCTGACAAGCACTGCAGTTTCTTAAGGGGGAGTACTTGCATTTTTCAAAAAACTGTCAGTGTATTTCAGATTCTCCCTTAACTCAAGTGCATGGAGTAATTATTGAATTGATGCATGTGCGGAAAAACTATATGACTAAGATTCACAAGTCCACCTTCTTCTGTTTTCAGATTATTGGGTATTACACTTTACTTCATTAATGCTTTGTTAATAGATTATTTTTCTGGATGTAAAGTATAATACAATAATTAACTTGGTCCTGAAAGTCTCCATCACTTGGAATTCCCTGGTGTTACACAGAAAAAATGATAGTGACTTCTGACTTCTCTCCTTTACATGCTCCAACTTAACATGGTAATAGAATAACCAATGAAAATATTACTGCTTTGTTACACCATTTTTTAAACTGGCATTTAACTTAGATGGTGTTTTGGGGAGGCAGGCATAGTTCAGTTACAAGAAAAATTAGTACTTATAATTTATATTACATCTGCATCTTCATTGAACCTTACAATTTCATGCAAAATTGTTTGATCAATCACTGGGGTTTTGTCACGATCTAGAAGCTAGGTTTTCTTTAAAAATTCTGAATTCAATTGAAAGTCTTACATTTTAGGTTGTTTACTGGAGAAAGTGACAGTATGCCTCTCACTGACTTTTGTGAAGAAGATGAAATGTTTAATAATTTAATATACACAACCATGAAATTAAACTCAGTTAATTTAATATTCGGTTTAAATAACGCATTTAATTTCAATATTTGCACATTCTGGAGATAAGAGGTCTTGTTTTACTCATAAGCAGATGTAGATACATATGCATGGATATCTAGTTTTAAGGCTGGAACTGAAGTCTCTGATGGGGTAAAAGCTTTTGCCTAAGGGATTGCAGTATTGAGAGTGATTCTACACATGTAAAACAGCAATCTCAGAAGTAACTCTTATTCTGTCAAGTAGACTGTACCACAGAATCTTACAGTATGCTGGATTGGTCAACCATGAAGACTATGTGTAAGGGATTTAGATCACATCAGTTGATGTCAATTTACTTTCAGAAAGCGAGGCATCAAGTAGGAAGAGTGTTTCCAGGGTTCCTGCCATTCCTATTTCAGATGGGTTACTTTTTTCAGGTCTGGCACTGAGCTGATCCTCCTTCTCTTGCAGGATGTCAGTGTAATGGTTTAACATGATATTTTAGCTATAAATACTCATTACTGTTTCCAACTTGCTATATTTGTATGACTGTGCAAGTAATATTTGACCCAGTGCTGTGAAAACCACAGCGATTAGCTGTTCCAATTGCTGTATCAGAACTTCATTACTCCTTCCGTTGTAAAGATGCAAGAACAGTCTGGATGAAATATTGATTCATCAATTAATCATCAGTTAATCCTAGGCAATAACTCTGTATTGCAAAGAGTAAACATAGCAAAAACACTTCTATATCTATGCCTGTGATTTTTCAGTCTCCTTTTCAGTGATCTAACTGTAATTAAATAAAAAAGTCACACTGAGTAGTAGTATTTTCTTAATGTAGAAAGATGTTGCAAGCCAAGTTATTAATTTTTCCAGCAGTGAATAGATATATTTCTTCGATGCTGAGAACTTACACAACAGCAAAATACATTAGCAGGTTGACAATGTGTCTATCCTATTTCTTATCCGTCAAATTTTTTCCCAATTTGCTCTTTATGATTATCTATAACCTCTATTAAATTAGTTTTTACTGCATATTTTATTTGAATATCAGTCACTGAAATAGGTCAGGGCAGATAAGTCTCATAATGTAGATAGTGGTCTGAGAAGTTATTACCTCCTTAAAAGGCCATTATAGAGGTGACTATCCTGCTGTATTCAGTGTTGGTGCAACCTCACCTGGAATGCTCTGTGTAGTTCTCGGGCCCACAATTTAAGAAGGATGTGAAGATCCTTGAATGTGTCCAGAGGAGGGCAACAGAGATGGTGAAAGAGCTGGAAAGAATGTCCTATGAGGAGTGGCTAAGGACTCGGCTTGTCTAGTTTGGAGAAAGGGAGGCTGAGGGGTGACCTCATTGATCTCTACAGCTTCCTGAGGAGAAGTGCTGATTTCTTCTCCCTGGTATCCACTGATAGATCACATGGAAATGGTTCAAAGCTGCACCAGGGGAGGTATAGGCTGGCCATTTGGAAATATTTCTTACTGAGAGGGTGGTCAAACAGTGGAACAGGCTTCCTAAGGAGGGAGGTGGTTAATACCCCAAGCTTGTCAGTGTTTAAGAGGCATTTGGACTATGACTTAACAACATGCTTTAACTTTTGGTTAGCCCTGAACAGGTCAGGCAGTTGGACTAGGTGATTGCTGTAGGTCCCTTCCAACTGAAATACTCTATTCTCACTCTAAGGAATTACAAAGTCTTTTCTATTCTAATATGAAGAACAGTCTTATTCATATTTTACAGTTTGGGTCACCTATTTTTTTTTTTTACATTTAGAAAGAGAAACCCTGGATATAAAAGAAAAGAAAATCCAAACTATCCTACTGCATTGGAAGTGAATGCATGTTCCTGCAAATAGTCTGGGAATGCTTATCATCACTCCTCAAATCATTACAATAACCTTATTACTGGTTTGTGCCTTATCTTCTGTAATAGTATATCTGACTTAAAGAGGCATGATTGGAGATACTAATTCTGCTGATGCTGTTTAGCTGATACAAAGGGAGGCCAGGCAGTGCAAAACAACAGTCTACATGAAAGTCCATGAGCATGGAAGTTTGGAAGTTGCTACTCCAACAGAAAGTATTCAGAGGTTAACCCAGTACTTTTTGCAATTAAATTGACACTATAAAAATAGACAGACAGTTCTTACAGAAAGGAAGAGGTGCTCAGATCACAGCTTTATTTGAAGTACACTAACCATTATCTCACAATCTTGTGTATGCACACCTGTGATTCTCCAATGAAATGAATTCTGAATTCTTTGCTGTGACATTAAAACATTTCATGTTATGTGTAAGGATTTTCCTGCCGACCTCTCAGGCTGCACTAAGCAGTACATCCCAGTAGCCGTAGATGTGAATAGAGCAAACAGTGCTAAGGGCTGACATGTACATGCTCTTCAGGCTCACAGGGGTGCTTCTGGAATAGTTTCTGGCTTATCACCGCCCAAAAGTGTATAAGAAAACACACTTTAGAACAACTGGAAATACAATGCTAGCCACAAGGCACTAAATGGAGATACAAGGAAGGGCTCTTCAAAAGCACACCACCAATACAAAATAAAATAGTAATGAAGAAGGACCTGCAGAAGAGGTATAAAGTGTGAATTTTAATCCCTCCTGACAGGTGAAGGAGATGAATTGTGGTCTTCCCAGCTTGGGTGAAATAATTAGATAAAACAGTGGTAGTATCAGCAGTGGTCTGTCCAGCTGCCACTTTCTGAAAGAACCTACTGTGCACCTTAATGAAGGATACTGTACAACTACTTTGTGTGCGATTTGGTAACTATTACACTTGAGAATACCTGCCAAATCTTGCTGTGCCTGGGATTTAGGCATATGTTTTGTGATCAGATCCTGAGAATTAAGCTCTGCAAATTTCCTGTGAAATTGGTTTTGGAGGTTTTCCAAGTGGTGGTCAGTTTTTCCTGTCACCTTTAGAAAATCACCATGCCAAGCAGGTGGCAGGTGCTGAACCATCTTCTAACCTGTGGGCACACAGCCATTTATATGGCGCATCCACACCCAAAAATGAATGGGAAAGGTAATTTTTTTTTATTTCTGAAAATATAACTTTCTTGAGCTGTCGTAATACGGGTTGGATTAGGTAACTTGCTTAAACTGAATCAGGAATATGTATTTATCATATAGCTTCATTAAAACCTTCACCCAGATAGGTAGGTGTGTAAGGGAAACTTCTAGAGCATTTGCAGCTAAGCTTTACTGACTATAAATAGAAAGAGACAAGCTGGGAAAAGAACATAAATAAAACTGGCATTGAAAGGGAAGTAAATCTTGTGTTGGTGTTAAGCCTGAAACTAATGAAGGCAAGCAGGGGTATGATTATGTGACCAATATTTCAAAAATGGAACATATACTTTCCTGATTCTTTTTCCATGCTAATCTGAATCCATTGCATCATCACTGAGCAAAATCATAGTGTATCCAGGCAACCCAGAAATCTAATCTTTCATACTTAACCTTGGAGAAATATACAATGCTGTATCAACATACACAATGCAAATATTTTCTCACTATATCGATACTAAAACATTAGAGCTTCAGCCAGCTTCTTGGCTTTTGACTGCTTGCTGACATTGTAATCATAATTAAAAGTGTTTCCTATGGTTTACCTTTAACAACCAGTTGAGTTATAAAAAGAATGATAATCCAAACATGATAATTATTGCTATTTTTATTGTTGTTATATTTATGTTTATGTGTTTATTCTAATATTTGAATTTAATCTGTTGTGGAGATCCACAAAGAACCCCAAAGTCATTAGCTGCACTTTTTCAATTAGTCAGGGAAAGTCTCAAAATTAGCCCTGGAAACTTCATGACATAAGGGGTCTGTCCTTAACTGCTTTCCTATACTTGTAGTTTTAAAGCACAAATATACATTAGTAAACACTAAAGGTATCAGAATGAGATTTTAGTTTGTTCTTTGAACTTAAAAACATTTTAAGGAAATACATTCAACATAATGAGTAAAATATGACTAATTTCTGACCATAGAAAATCCTGTAGTCCACTGATATGTTATTTATTCAGAAACTTCATTTTAATTAGTAAAAGCCATGAAATGAGCGCAAGGGAATAGTAAAAACAGAACTGGGTAGATAGAAATCAGCATATAGTACTCAGATGGTGGTAGATCACCTTTTCCAAATACTTGCAAAACAATGAGTAAGACTCAGTATCCTATGTAGTTCCACAGCAAGGTCTGTTAAAAATAAAGACTCTACTGATGCTGCCTCAGCATTGCTGCCTTAGTGGGGAGCAGCAAGAAAAAATGAACATGATTTTAATTTGGTAAATAACATGTGGTAATACAAATTGGAGCTGAAGTGCTTTTACCATATTTTTATCTCTTTATTTTGATCAAAGAATGTATTTCATATAATAGCAGTTGAGCTTGTGATTGTGAGCTTATACATAAAGACAGTAATGAACAGATATTTTCCTACACTACAGGCGATTATCCTATGAATCTCTCTATTGTGTATAATATCTAGCTCTGCAGAATCAGCTCTCTTCAGAGCTTCAGAAAATAGTCTCAAACACACTTTAAGTAGATATGATTTATGATATTCAGATACTAAATTCAGACACTGTACATTATACTGTCATTTTGTAGACTCAAGAGCGTACAGGGATACCAATAACTTAAAAGAGTTCATTTTTTCTCACAAGAATTGGAGATTTTACAGCTGGAAGCTTTCATTATCCAAAAACAATGAGGATATGAGATTGTTTTAGAAGTCAAATTGGTTGAATTGCTAGTTTTGTTTTAGACAAAAATGAAATCTTTTCAGTTATGGTAAGAAAGCTGGTTTGAAGAGCAGCTGAGCCCAAGCAAAAAGCAAAATGAAGGACACATGGCTATGTGATACTGCTGCAGCCTTCACAACACTCACTTCTGAATCAACACCTATCACTGACGGGACTCTACTGGAGGAGAATTTGCAGCAGTGTATTCATTTCATCAGTACCAGTAAGTTCTAGTGATGACTGACACTGGGAAGAAAAAATGTACAAACATGTGAGGCAGTGGAGTAGCAAAACAATGAAAATGAGGAAAAACTGTTCTTATATGTTATTCAATTCATAAAGAACTCCTGACACTTCCTTCTAATAGCATAAATTTACTTTTTAAATATTCAAATTCCCAGAAATATATATTTTTATATTTCAGTAGAATTTTACCATTTCATAACATGATGGATACAATCTATACAGGATATACATATTATAAAAACAAGAGAAGATAATGTATTTATAAATTCTGTATAAATATCCATGTCAACTTAAACTATTTAGATAGGTTCTCTGCATATGATCCCTATAACATGAGTTTCTAGATAGATTTATGTAAAATATTAATTTAACAGAAGAATTATACCCACCCGTAATTTGTTTCTGGCTGAGACAGCACAACCTTGCACCATCCAATCTGTTCATGAACATTAAAAAATGTGGACCTTTGTTTAACATTAAAGATGTTACTAAAATATAACATGGGATAGTTCCAATTATTGTTATACTAGTATAAAAGTCTCTCTAGTTTTGAAGTCCTCCTATTTCATTCAGAGATCCCATTCACCCTTTTGGGGAGCAGGAGCATGACTGGTTGGTTCCTATGTAAGTAATATTATTTCCCCCTTCCTTCTTGCTGCGTCCCAAAATATTTTCTTTCACTGATCCCTAGGGTACAGTCACTGCACTGCAAAGAATTATTTTGCTCCTCTGTCCTCAGTATGCAGCCACATGCTTGGTGGGATTAAAATACATTTTCTTTGCTAGTACCCAGCTTAACAAATGATCAAGTTGCCTTTTGCAATTTTTTGTCATCACCCATGAAGTTTATTTTTCCCCAGTTTTTGTGTGTGACCTTTAAGTTTCACTAGCCATATTTTTATGTTTTCTTTGAAATTACTCATAATTTAAACATGGAGATGCAACAACATATTTGATAAGAACCTCCTTTTCTTCCAGTGTGCAGTCACACATCTGTGCTTTGGAAGGCATGATCCAGCTCAGAAACTAAATGCTCATCACTAAAATAAAGCTATCCCTAAGGCAGAGTGTGACAACCATTTAGTAGCTCAATCTGATACAATACAAAAAGTCTGAGGAAAAAAAATCATATACAGAAAATCCTTGTCTAATTAGCATAAAATTTTGCTTTAAAAGAACTTATGCAAGTTTTTGTTAAAGGATGAAATTTTTCTAGGTTAGTTAAATTCATATTATTTCAATATGTTATTTAAGAAGTTCAATAGGACAAATGAAGGGTATGCTTTTTCCGTGGCTTATTTCCCACCATATCAGAAACAAAATTCAGCGAGGAATAGGATAGGCTTTAGATAATGTGATCAGTAAATTATCTGTCAAAACAAATTCTCCTTCAGATGCTTCACAAAAGCCCTATTTAAATGAATTACAAAGCTTTCTGTCTTGCCAGTTTATTTTTTAAAAAAACAAAGATCAAACTGGATGCTTTTTACAGTAGGAAAACTTGAATCTCAGAGTCTCGTGAGTGGTTATAGAAAAGACGGTGAAGATTCTTAAATGTTAAGGTAGGAAGAACCTTTGTGGTTAATTACTACAGCCCTTTTGCAGATTCCTGTCTATTGACACATCTTTAATATGATGAGTAGTATTTATCTACAGAATGGGACTCACCAAAAAGTATGAGTTTGGACACAGGTCTGAAAAAGACAATACAAATGCCAGTAAGAATCACTCGTATCAAACCCAGCAAACTTCTCACGCAGTCTCAGAAGGGACATGTAGTGAACCATTCAAAAGAAATTATAAAAACAGCGCAAGTATAAAGGAAGTTGCACCTCTCGTGGTACAGTCACCCAGTTTTTGGTAACCAGCATTTTAAAATCTTTTTGATCATGGTCTTTGCTTTTATTGATTATTGATAAACCTATCATACATTAATTTCTTAATTCCTTTTTTAGACTTATTTTTGAGCTCTGTCATTCTGTGGTAATTGTGACTTAATTGTCTTTAGTTACTATGACTAAGATCTCTTTAATTTGTTTTAATCCTGTTCCCTCACAATTTTGTGATGAGATGTAAAAGGTAAACTTTCCTTGGTGGTATTATCTGTGCTGTTTAAGATTTTACATAATCCTATCTTCCTATCAGTCATCTCTTTTCCAAAGTAGTTTTTTTCATCTCCATATTTCTGATCTGACTTATCTTCCACCTCTGAAACTGAAACTGCAGTTCTGCTGCATTTTTTTTAATTGTGATGATCAGAATTACACCCACAAGTCAAGACATAGACTCACCAGGCATTATATAGTGTCATAATGAAAATTTCTGTTCCTTATTACTTCCTTAATATTTCCTAAATTCTATTTACCACTGTAACTGCTTCTGAACATTCAGCTGATGCTTTCAGAAATCTACTCATAATGACTGCAAGGTTTTTCGGAGCTCATTTTTGTGCATCTATAGTAGGGTTATTGTGCTTTTCCCACCAAACACATTATTTTGCATTCATTGACATTGAATTTTATTTGCCGTTTCATTCCCATTTACAGAGTTAATATCACAAGATATTTCTTCAGGTCTTCACAGTCAGCTGTAGATTTTAACATACTATTCTAAATGTATTTTTTACCCACATCACTGACTTCATCAAAGGACTCCAGCAGATATGTGAATCAAAAACTATGTTCCAAATCACATTGCCTTTGCATAAAGCCCATTGACCTTTTCCAATGCAGTATAGTTACTTCACTATCTCATACGTCTAACTTTCTCATAGCATTTATTGACTGTCTCAGTTTTGAAGTCACGCACAGATTTTGTCCAGAAATATCTGGATAATTCTTGCTGCCCTTCAGTGAAGCTGATTTGACTGACAAATTGCTTACCATAGTCAGTATTTCAGCAATTTAATATTTGAATTTCCTTTGTTCTCCTAGTTAGCAAATGTATTGTATTGATACTCTGCTGCAACGTACTCTATTGAATTATTCTGACATCTGACACTTGAATATACGACAGTTTCTCCCTCCTTCTCCTCATTCTTTGTGTATTGGTGAATAGAATTAATTTAACTTTTATACTATGGCCTTGTCTTTCTCAAGATCAGTCAGTATATTTCTGTAGACAATGAAACTTTATTTCTGGTTGGATTTTTATTTCTGATGAATTTGAATAAAACATTTTTTCCTTGGTAACTTTTATGCAATTAACAGCTTGTTCCTTCAAATCTCTTTTGCCCTTTATTATAAGGGGTTTACACTTAGCAAATAAATATGTGTTAGTTAATAAAGGTTTTCATGTTATTTTATATTTTTGTTTTTCTTGGACATGGTTTTAATTTTTGTGAAAATTCTTTTAATTTTTAAAAGCTTCTTTTGCTGTTTTAGTACAATAAATTCCTTAAATTCCTTACTTGATTGCTTCTTCAGGTTTTAAGGTGAATTTTGATAAGCGATGTGCAGGATAACATATATTCTTAAGCAGACTTCATTCTGTCATTAGCATTTTACTTCTGTAGCTGTTCCCTCTCATATAACCACATAGCCCAACAGTGCACATCTGGAGAAAAAACAAACAAACAAACAAGCAAGCAAAATAACAGGGCCAGCATGCAGTGGTTCTTCCCCGTACTCCCAACAATCTGTGGATTTTGGATTTCCTGAACAGAGGTCTTTGTGTTTATTTTTACCATGTATTTGTCAAGTAGATTTTTAACTCAAGCTGCCTCCTTTTCTATACATTAGTCCCACATCCTTTTTTATGCTTCAGTCCCACAGATACCAGCCTCTACTCCTAAACCCTTGCATTAACAAATACTGCAGATGTACACACTAAGCAGACTTACAGTTCTGCCTTTTGCGAACAGCAATTTTTGCAAGAAACTTAAGAGGAGCCTTCTGAAGTTTCTACTAAGGCAGTATAGCTGGATGATTTGGCAGGATTTCATTTCTATTTATTTATTTATTTATATGCATAATCCTGGGTAAATGATCAGTATCTTTATTGTGAGGGTGGTGAGGCATTGGAGCAGGTTGCCCAAAGAAGTGGCAAATGCTCCATCCCTGGCAGTGTCAAGGCCAGGTTGGTCAGAGCCTTGGGTGACATGGTCTAGTGTGAGGCGTCCCTGCCCACGGCAGCGGGGTTTGGAACTATATGTTCTTAAGGTCCTTTCCAACCTGCACCATTCAATGATTCTACGTTTAAATGAAAAAAGCACTATTTAGGGATTGTAGCATATTCAATTGAGATGCAATTTGCTCAGTACATGTACATGAACTGAAAGTATATCCCCAGGTAAGATGGGGATAGCTTAATATGATTGCCACTGGAAGACCTATTAGCGCACCTTTAATTAATGTCAAAATATGTGATTATTTTGTCTCTTGCGATTATGAGACCATTAGGAATGTGTTAAAAAGATATGAGGTTATGCTTCCTGGGGACCGTGCCACAGCATTTCTCCTTGGACAAACTGAATAACAGGAACAACTACTTTCATCTACCAACCACACAATATGAATTCTACTTTTCAGTTTCCATGTCAGTATGCCTTTGACTTTTAAAAGTACTTTGGGTGTGACCAGAATCCAGAAACAAATCAAGTTAAGGATGTATGAAGTTAGGAGTTGTTTAAAAATACTTTCAGCTTCTGTTGACTAAGACTCGAGAGATACTCTCTACTACCTAAATATGAAGTGGACAAAGAAGTTCATGAGCTCTGCTTTCCTCACTGCAATGATGGATGAGCTGCCTGGCACTCCTGGGGATGCAACTCCTCTGACCTGAGACTGTGCATTTTTCTCTTTAGTCAAGAAAGAGGCCAGAAGGAAAAAACAGAAACAGTTCTGGAAATGTGTTGTTTCTGCTTAAAGTTTAGGTCGTTGGGCTTTGTTTTGATCTGCTTTATCTCTTGGCTTGCAGTATTTGGTTTGCAAGCTGCCAAAGCAGAGTTGTTAGCAGAGCGTTAGAAGCTCAGACTTTCTTCTTCACCTTTCAGTTTAAAATCATGCATTCTTATGTCAGGATTGAGCTTGCAACAGCTTGGAAAGAATGGTGTAGAGTTTCACAACCAAAAAACAGTAAAAACCAGTTATGTGGAGATTTAACAAAACGTTAAAATGTTTGAGAGCTTTTGTGGGTATCCACAGGCAGAGTTAGAGGTCCTCTGAGAGCTGGGTTTAAATATTTTATCATCAGAACTACGGTTTTCTGTAAGGATGATGTGCTTGAAAACCACACAGAGGTTGTTTTTGCCGTAGCTTAAGCAAAAGGTTACCTCCATTCTGTGTGTAATGAGCCTGATCCCAGAGCTGGGATTAGTACAGCACTTTTTCCAAGAAAAATCACCATAGCTGTTTGCCAATTCCAGAAAAGGCAGTATGAGAACACAGGTACTGCTGCTCCCAGGCATCACAAAGTACCTGCCAGAGAAAGCATAGAGAGAGGGGAGCCTGAATTTTTACCTGTGAAAGTGGCCAACTCCTTGCCTGAGCTTGACTATAATTAATCTGGGGAGGGTGGGAGATTTATTTTTTTACAAAACTTCTGGGTTTATTTTCCTTTGTTTTGACTTTGCATCTTTAAAAGACACTCTTTGGACTGTTGGGGATTTGCTCCTTTTGTTTTGGGTTGGTTGGTTTGTTGGGGTTTCTTTGCTTTTTTTGCAAAGGAAAATGCTTCCTTCAAGCTGTTTGACCGTTGCCAAGGACCTGTGGCATATTTGCTCTCCAGTGTAATGGCTTCTGTTTAGCTCCCTGGATGGCAGCCCATTTCCTGGCAGCTACTTTAAATCTGCATGACCAGGCAGGTTGGGAGGATGCAAGGGAGTGAGCAGCCTCCTGTGCGGTTCCAGAGGTAAAATCTGTTCAAGTTTTAAAATGTTTCATGCATTGGGAATGCGACTAACTAATAATGTAATATATTTCTGTTACAGACTAAGAAGTGTATATTTTCTACTAGCTACCAAAGCAGTTTCTGCTTGTGATCTATTTTGTATATTAAAGAAAAAAAAGTTACCCTAAAAGTTTTTACAACTCCGCTTTTAACAGTTTTTGCATTTTTCTTTTCAGAGCGTAAATTTAAAGTGTTTAAATGAAAAAAAAAAGTTTCAATAATGTTCATATCACATTTCATAGTTTAAATGAAACAAAAAACTTCTTGTTTTAAACTACAGAGCCTGTACTTTGAGTTTAGATAGCAATATTGGGAACATTAGTAAGTTGTAAAAAAACTTCAAGTTAAGGGCATTTTCTCTGGATTCAATCTGAATTCTACAGGAGCTAGAAGCAGCATAATTTTTTTTTAAGAAAATAAATGCTTGAAACTATAATAGGATTTTGTTAGCAATTGGTTCAATATTGCTCTGCTCAAACTGAATCTCCCTCAGGGTCGTTCAGTTGATTCACCTCATAGAGCAAGAAAAATGGTAGCAGGGATAGGACTGTGGTGTCTTTTGTATGTGGACCAAGTCATTCTTTTGGTTCAGGTTATGATCAGAATAATAGCAATATATTCTTGTCTGAGTTTTGTTTCTAAAAGACTTTTCACAAGGTAATCTCCTTGAAGAAAGTTTCCTGATAAACTCTCTTAAGATAAATGAGGTGAATGATTACTGCAATGTTAGGGGAAAAGACTATTTTTTCAGTCCACTCAAAGAAACTAGTGACATATTGTGATAAGTTACTTGCTCCTTACATCAGGTCCGGTCATAAAAGGACCAAGTCCAGGACTCTGCACAAATTCCTAGAGCTCTCCTTTGAAAAGAAACACTTCAGAGGAAGCACAGATGAAATCCTGTGTGCTTTTGTCCAGAACAATGAATTTGAGCCCATAATAAAGAATATCCTGATGTATGTTAGTCCTAGTCATTATGACAATTCCTCTATTTGGTCTGGGTAAAGAACCTGATAGTTTTGCTCTTTCGAACCAGGGAGCATAATAGGTGCCTAAATATCTAATAAGTACCTGTTATGTACCCATTAGGTACAATAATCGCCTATCTGAATATGGCCTTAATTGCTTCTATGTAAATGCTCCAGAAAATTGCGCGTTAGCAACAATAAAGACTTCCACTGCTGGAAGAAAACCTATGAACAAAGTCACAGCTTCTTGATAATGAGCCATTATCCATTAGCTGTATGCACATAAAAAGACATATCTTTTGTAAAATGCCCTTACAATGGGATTACAGCTGGGACATGATATTTTCTATAACAAGTGTTGTCTAATCAAACAGAGGTGGTGATTTGCAAAGCCAGAAGGGCAGCACAGAAAGTATCCTGAAGGGCCAAAAGCTGAGTTGGGTGCTGGGGAGATGCCTGTAAAATAAGGTAGAAAGACTCTGGGTAGGAAAACCTGCAGAACTTGTCCAAGGCAAGCAAAGGACTCATAAGAAAGTATGGTTAAAAGCCTGAAGAGGAGATTCGGAAAAGACTAACATAGGGGAGTGTCCAACTTCAGGCCTTTGCCTGCGGTAGGAACTGCAAATTGTCATCCCTCAGCATTCTCACAATTTTCCTGCTGCAGAAAAGCGCAAAGCAAAAGAAAGCCTTATCACTGGATATGAAGTAAATCTGTTTTTTTTGTTTTTTGTGGTCAACAATCTTCATGTCTAAGTCCATCAAACTCTATTTTTTACAGTACCCAAAGTCACTTAGTAAAAATTTAAGTCTTTTACTTGCAGAAGTTGAACTCTGTCTTCATTTCTGTAACAAGAGAGGAATGAGCAGCCAGAAGATCCAAAGCAGGAGACTGAAGGTAAAGGCTAAGGAAGCAGAGCCCAAGTTTTTTGTGTACTTTCCTGAGCAAAGATGCTGCAGCATTTCTGTATGAGTTTCACATGAACTTGAAGTAAAAGAAGTCCAGAGAGGTTTCCCTCCTCCTCATTTTTTCTGCTCTCATTGATGTGGGGAGCCAATGAAAAAGCACTGTTATACATGAGAAATGCAGGAGTAATCACAAGCCCTGTGATACAGTATTCCAGTGAGTCTTAAGGCATTTCTGTTGTTTGGAGTGAATGTAAAGCTGTAAGGACATTTGAATGAGATAAAGAGTGTTCTGTAACTTCCTGCATTCAGGTGATAACCAGCTCTCTGTATCATCATACATGTATTCTTGAGCAGTTTACTTACCCTGGCAAATCCCAGTGCTGTATCTTGGCTTTGAAATACGAAATTTATTGTTTTGATCTTTCATCTAGGGACTCCAAAGGACAAGAACTAATTAAACATACCTGTGATGTGGGATTGATAAGCATAGCAATTTCAATTTCTTTTTTGCTTTTGACCATTATCTGATGGGATTTTTTTTTCCCTTACTGAAAAATTAAAATAATCTTTAATTAAAAATGACACAATTTGAGTGAATTTTGATGACAGTAAGGTTAAAGAACATTATTTCTGGCAGCTTTAATCACAAAGTCATTAGACAAGTACGCACGAATGATACAGTCAAAATAGCAGACTATGTGCTAATAATAATGATTTAATGTTTGCCATTTGTTTCCTTGATTTTGATTGTGTTTATGCAGAAAGAACTACTACATATTTTACGAAGTGCATAAATGAATACTCCCAACTTCCAGCTATTGTTCACATGGTATCTCTACAGTGTAATGGAGCCCTTAATGTATTACAATGTTGCTGTCTAACTCCTGGCACAAAGGTTGAATCCATTCCCCAAATGACTCATCACATTATAAAGTTTGTTTGTTCTCTGGTCCATGAGCAACTTGCTATAATAAAATCTGGCCATAGTTGTCACAAAAGTTGAACAGTCTTGTTTTATATCATCCTTATGCTAGCTACCTTACAGTGAGCTTCAGAAAAAATGCAGAGTCCATCGGAGGGATTAAGAAAAAATCCCTACGGTAATCAGACGGTTTTCTTAGATCTTTTATTCAAGCATCATTACATAAAATCTAAAACTGAAATAATAATAAAAAATCCTTTCCTCATGTAAATAAATACCTCCTTTTTATTAATTTAAGGCAGTTGACTTGCACAGGAGTGGATAAAGAATGTGCATGGGAACTTTTCTCTCAGCAGTATTCAGCTAAGAGATCAGCGATGATCATCCAGGGTAAGTCAAGGATGTATATATTGAGCCACCACCTCTGTTTTCCTTAGGGAAATAAAGTTCAGAAAAATACTGATATTAATGCATATCTTTTCATCATATTTTATTGTATATATTATATGTATTGTATACATGCCTCTAATCTAGCATGTGTTACTCCTGACTTTAAAAATAAAAGGGTGTAAAACTGAATTATTTTCTTTATTCTATAGCTCATGTAATGACACACTGTGCTGAAAATAAATTACATGAAATTGAATGCAGCACAATTCTAAAATATTGTGCGCAGTTATACAGCTCGTTACCTTTGACAAATTTTATCAAAGTTATGAGAAGCCATGGTTTATCTTTCTGTCTTTCTACGAATATTCTACTGTAGTTTTAAGGTAACAATTGGTATAGATTCTTTCAGAACAGGTTTTTGCAGCTTTTTTTTTCTCCATATGTAATTGGTATGGCTCAGCCTGAATGAACAGTGGTTGAAGCTGGTGAGTACACAGTCACAGTAAGTTCAAGATTGGTTTAAAAAACTCTTACAGCCTAATTTCTGTCAGGTAGTTCAAACCAGTTCCTGGGTTGGAAAACAATGTGAAAGGCTGGCCAGAGGCAGGGTGATGGGAGTGCTGGCTGAAGAAAGATCTTGAGCACAGCAGCTATGCATACAGTTTGCATCAATAGGCATAAAACCCCAAACCTCAGAATATCATAAACTGAGAGGGGAGATAAGCTTAGGAAGAGAGAGCTTTTTGGACCTCCAAGCAAGCAAACTGCCCTAAGTTCTCTGCGTTCAGGGAAATGGAGAAATCCTCCCTATCAGTGGATGCTAATGACAATAATGAGTAACAATATTTAAAAACCAAAGTAATTAATTCAGGTTTTATTTTGTCTTTGATCTCAACAGATATTTTTTCATTACTTGGGAAAAAGACCCTAAGACTTCTTAATTTAGAAACAAGAGGTTATCTCAGGAAAGCTGTTTGGGTTTTGGTTTTTGGTGTTCCCCTCCCATCTAAATAATTATCTGAACAAACAATTTCAAGTCCTGGAAGCCTGGAGGACACCTACCCTCCTGGCAAGATTGAAGCGGCCAGCATCTCCCACTACCTAGAACCACACGCTCACTCAGCTTGGGTGCCTATCCTCTGGGAAGTGCTGTGTGGCAGCAAGGATACATCCAACTCACTGCTGGTTCTTCCCAGGCCAGCAAGGAACTCCCTTTGTTGCCAACTGTTCTGGGAGCTGTAAGAGTATGAATAGAGGCACCACCTCCCTGGTCTACAGTAGGTGATGGAAGAGGCTACATTAATTACATCACAAGGTGGCAGCAGGTGCTTGCCACACTGCCCGGTGCTGTGCCAGCGCAGCAGGCTTGGAAGAGCGTGGTGGCTCTTGGCATGAATCCAGCCAGCTCTGGTTGTGTGAGGCAGACAGTGCCTGAGAGACTTGGAGATATTTTCTTTGAATAAAAGGGAAGGTTTCCATAGAAACTTCTCTTTTATTTTAAACAGATTTAAAAGAGAAATTTAGCAAACTATAAAATCAAGCTTCCAGAGCCCAATTTAAGGTACTCCTTATTGACTGCATTACAAATGAACATAAAAGCCTGCAGCCTGGAACTGACAGCAAGAGACAGGCTTCTGCCAGCTCCCTTGTTCCTTCTATCAGTGCATAACCTCTATTAGGTGACAGTGGCAGTGACACACACTTTCTAGCACCCTCCATTTTACAAAAGGAGCTTTTTTAGAGCATCTCATCTAAAGGCTCTTTGTTAATGAAAACATATCTCTTGGACTCAACATGCAGTGTGGACATCACCTTTATCGTGAACACCCCTCACTTTAAATTCAGTTATTTACAAACAAGCAGAGCAGATGCAAAATGGCCACTTTACTCTACACCACATTTCCTGGAATATCAAAATGCAGGGACCACACCCCCCTACCAGCTGGAGGTGGGGGAGATGGTATCCCTTCCCTTTCAAAGGTCTCTTGCAGATGAAAGGGCATCAGAGAAGGCAATGAAATTAGCATCTTGGACACAATTTTACTTCTTGGACACACATTTTACTTCAACAAAAGCATACTAAGGTATCTCTTTGACAACAATTTCATTTTGTACATACTAATTTTAAAGCCACGTCCACCTGCCATCCCCCTCAGTTCCATAAGAAACTTCTTCGATATTGAACATACAGTAAAAGTGGAGGTTTTAAAAATCTCCTTATTTTCTTAATACATTGTCAGGCTTTTAATCATTGTTTGCTCCAATCAAAACAAAACAAGTTCCTTGGCAAGGAGAGTCTATAAAGTCTTCCACACTGTTTTAGAGAGGCATAATACACTAGCAGCAACCTGCGCGTTCTCATAAATGTGTTGCTGCCATTCCACTTTATCCCATTCAAGGCATGGCTCTCTTTACGCGTGTCATACAAAAATGCTTATATTTTCATTATAGAACAAGTATATATGATCTAAGATGATGAACCAATCTATTAGGCATGACAGCCACAGTCACCTAATCCTTCAATGACCCAGTAGAAAAGTGGTTTTGCTTTTTTTTTTTTTTCAGTGAAAAAGGAAAAAGCCCCACATGCCCCATAATAGAGGGGCAGCTTTTGATTCTGGAATGCCCCAAATATTAGATGCTAGCAAATACTAGCGCATAGTGCTGGCTTGCATCTGCTCTGACGAAAAAGGACTCAAAATTTGAATCTTCTGAACAGCACAGTGTTCAGTAGGCTGAAAGGGCAAATGGCATAACCTCTCAGCTGCAGAGGGAGTGAAGAATGGGATCGCGTGTACAGCCAGTTCTTTGTAATTTGGCACACTATGCTTCTGCTCCTTTCTTTCCTTAATCTTCTGAAAGGACCCTGAAAATTGGAAATACTCCCACTTTTAGCAAGAAAAAAACAAGATACTGTCTGAATATTTCTTTTTCTTCCTCTTTATTTTAAAGCTGGACTTCTACTCTGAACATCTGCTGCCAGGTTTCTGATGTGAGAATAGCTAGAAATAACTGAAAGGTGGGATAGCAGCAGTGTAAAGGAGGTTTTGGTGGCACATGCTAACTGTGTCCCCTTTCAGGGGGAATTATCTTACCTGTGTATCTCAAAACCAGCCAAAAGGTTTTACATCTTGGAAAAAAACTGCAGTTCAAACTGCTGTTGTTTTGCCTTTTGTCCTGTGTGAGCTTAAATCTAGAGTCCAAGTTATAAAATATAGAACAGGTTGGAAATTACATATGCTGAGTCACCATGAATTATTATGAGTAACTTAATAGCTTAGTCATCTAACATAGAGATAAATTAGCAAAAATACTGAAATCTGGGAAGAGGAATGAAGTGTAACAGAACATAAATAAAACGCTTTTGTGTTTCTTTGAGATGAGTGTTTTGATTTTCATGTGATATCTGACAATTGCTAGAAAAGTACTGCCTCAAATATTGAAAAACAGTAATGACACAATATAACTTTTTTCATATTTCCACCTCAAAATGGAAAAAGACATCCTGAAAAAGAACTATTTTCTCACATTTCAGTTATGTAACATAATTACAATCTAAACTTACTGACAGTGGTTATTATCTTTTTCAATAAGCAAAAATGAATTTTCATAATAATCAGGATCTTAATATTTTTAGCCATTTTTTTTAAAGTCAGTAGAAAGTGGACATGAAGTTATGATCAAAGGTCTCTTCATGTTCTTAATGCCAATCAACATAAATCTAAAGAAGTTGTTGGCTTCTGGTTTTGTTTAACATAAACTGCAACAATTAGAAGAATATATTTTTTCTGTTCCTAATGAGCATCTCTGTACTTTACTCATTCTTTACTAGCTTAAGTACAAGCATGTTTTCATCATCAGTTTGTGCATAGGAGCCCTAGCTATGTGTGAGATCACATGTTCGCAGGCATTGCTCCAGAAGGCATATGTGTATTATACATAAAAATAACTTCTTTCTACATTTTTGCTCCATCTGTAGTTACATGAAAAAAAGGTAAGCAAATTATCTTCATATGGGTTATCTTTAGATGATTAACATTTATCTTCAACTGGACTTATTGAACAGAGCATTTTACCAGTGCAAACAGGAGAAGTAAGGTGCTAGGCCACTCAAGCTCTGGTGGCGGATTATCTGATAGGGTACTGATAAAATACCGGCTGGATACTGCTTTTACAGCTGCCAAGAAGGCCAATGTTTCAGAACAAAATAGCTGGAACTGCTGACATTGTTAGAAATATTTAAAATTGTTCCAGAGAGCACCTTTAGTGTTTCAGGTGGACGAACTCATGAAGGTGCCATGTATTTGTGTTGTATGAATATCAAAGAAGAGGATTGTTTCACATTCGCTTGTAATATATTTCAGTACAAGCATAAAGTCAGAGAATATTTCAAAGCGCTGATGTATTACTAGTACTATTATTATTAGTTTGTTTAGTTATTCTAAAAAATTAAAAAATATATTCCTTGGATTTAGAGCGCTGAATTTAAATAAGATGCAAGGAAAAGGAGTAGCAAAAAATGCGAGTGCAGAGAAGGATTTAAAAAAATCTTTAAACAGATCATTTGGATACATAGTTTAGACAAGGTGCATCTTGAATTGCAAAAGCGTTTTGTTCAGTGGTTGAGTTTTTTTTAAGTTCTGTTCCTTAGCGCAAAACCTTCCTTTGGAAATGTCTCACAATTTCGTTTCCTGCAAATCTGAGCCTCTGCCAATATTCTTCACACAAAGAGGCAGGATTAATCCTTTGGAAAAGAAATGAGAAAAAGTAGGCTAGGATTATGGAAAAATATTAGCATCAGTTGAGAAGTTTGCAGTACAGTTAATATTCTGTCATTCCTGGATTTAACTTTCACAATCAAGCTTTGTACTCTCTAAAGAACGAACAACTACTACTATCAGTCTTGGCTGTCAGAGATAACCCGATGCACACTCTCTATATATTAGGACCTGAACGAATGGCTCATAAAAAGCAGATAAAAGAACAGATGTTAATAATTTATTTAAACACAGCCTTCTTGAAAAGGTTAACTCATCACATTTCATCTTCAATCATAAACCTCCTATTTTTATAATCAGCAGTATTGATTATCTGCTTTTCCTTTTATTGGAGGGGAGAGAACACACAATAAGTATTAAAAATAAGCTGAAAATTAAGCCTTTCTCCATTTGTGGAAAGTGCTGCCTTGACAATTATGGAGAAAATTCTTAACAGGTACAAAGACATTGTAGTTTTGCTCTTTCTGTCACCTAAAATTCCTTTATTTCCACCTCTTAGTTCAACTTATCCAAACCCTGATCCTCTAAAATTGATATGTGCTGTGAACAAATGTCAGCCTGCTATAAGAGTTGCTATGTATTGTTTTCCTGAACTCTCCTGGCATCTTATATTCCTTTAGTTTATCTTTAAGACAGATCTTTTGATCATTTAGATTTTATATCACTTGCGTACAAAAGGGGGAAAGTCTGAAATGAACTGTGCTACTCAGTCGTAACTTGTGTATGTTGCTTTTCTGGGACAGCAGCCTCTTTGGTGCAATTAGATGTATGGCAGTAGTAGGTAGCAATGGTCAGTTCTGTAGTTGTTATGTGCTTATTAGTGCCTAGCACGTACCTCTCTAAACAGTCATCAATAGCGATTAATTAGGTCTAGGTAGGATTTGAGCTGGTGGCCTGAGGAAGCAGAGTCCACAGTGAACTAAAATCCTCAGAACAATCCAGTCACTGTCTGTTGCAGGTTTACTGAACATAAGTCATAAATTAAGATGGGTATGGAAACCTCCGTCTCGAGGTGTTCAAGAAATTCTCAGTGTGTGCATGACCCTGAAAGGAATGGTGAAAATGCAGAGCATTTCCTTAGTGCTTATGTTAAGAGTAATGCGCCACAGAAATTGAGCAAAATGACTTCTTTCCAGATTTAATTTCTCAAACCAAAAAGTATCTCCCTCCATCACTAAGACTTGCTGATGTCCTCAAATATGCACAGCACTGAAAAGAGGAATAAGTTATGCATTGGAAGGGGCTAGCAGCAGCCTCCCTGACGAACTGCTGTTCCTTAATGATGCCTCTTCCAAACCTCTTTTTCTTTGCATTCAGTTCAGTAACAGAGACGCTACTTTTTCTTCTTTCTTTGTTGTTGTTGTTATGGGGTTTTTGTTTGTTGGTTTGGTTTGAGTGGCTTGTTTTTGTTTTAATAAGAAACAGAACCAGATTCGTACATTCTCTAATACAAATGACATGCTATTGTTTACAATCTGTAGTGATACAAGTAGGGCTGTTGAAAACATTGAGATAGATATAATAGCATATATGTATATATGTGTTATACAATGGGAATTTCATATATAAATGTAGTAAGTATAGCAATATAATTTAAAATTGTATAGAAAGAAGTTGTCTGAGCACTGCTCCTACTAAAACCTGGTTTCCATTAGATTTGCCTTGTGGCTGATTGACATTTTAACTGAATTGTACTAAGGCTGCAACATGAGCTCACTCCTAATTAGACAGCACAGAATCCACTGAGGAGATAAACATAACTGCAAAATAAGTTTTTTGTCAAAAAATTTTTAATGCTAGACACAAGAGGATCAGCAAAGGGCACTAAGCTTGACTGAATAGGGACTGCTCTCATGCCTGATAAATACATGATTAAAGATTTTTAAACTTACAATTTTCCTGCAGATTTTTAGATACCTACTAAGGTACACCGAATTCACTCTGCAATCCCCCCTTGAGTGAAGGTATTAGCCTGGTCTTTGTTTTCTTCCGTATAATGTTGTTTACTTTCACAAATAGGTGGGAGGATCTATTTAAGACCTTTATTAATGCAGGTTGAAGTTGGTTATTAGGTTCAAAGGTTACCAATGGGACTCAGAGAGATGTCCACACACACGTATAAACACACACAAATCTCAAAACACACAAATACCATACCCTCAGAAACCTGATTTACAAATATGTACCGACTGCAAACACACAGCACTCAGGTCTTTCTTGGTATTACTGTGGAATAGCTCTAGTTATAATTGTAAGACTGTTATATTTACATTCAGAGCTGCAATCTAACATGATTTTGTGAGAAAGTATGCTCCTTACTTGGAGGTATTATTAATATTTGTATATTAAATATTAATGTATACATGTATCTTTGCATGGCACTTGCTAGGTATTAAAAAGAAAAGGTCTCTGTCCTCAAGAGCTTACAGTACAAATACCATTGTTGTAAAAAGCATTTACTTCCTGATAAAACTGAACATACTCTGAAACTATATCTTTCCTATGACAATGACCAGCTTCTCTAAGCAGTGCACTAGAAAATGAGTGGTTTTTCCTACACAAAGTGTGGTCTTTTTTTTTCTGGTTCATTACATTTATTTTAATGATAGCTGAAGGTTTACAGATTTCTCAATCTAATTATCTATTTGCTTATTTACTTAAAATGCTCACATTACTTCCCAGAGGTCCATAAATAATTTTGCTAGGAAGCTCAGTTATTCGGGAATCCATATGCATTAAAAAGAATTATGCATATGAATTATAAACTGTTAGAATACCTTAAATCCTTTGAGCTACAGAGATGTTGTACTTTGTTAAGCTGGAAGTGAGAACAGTGTTTCTTTTTTGAATAGCCAGACTGGTAGGTTACAATTTGGATTACTATACAGTTTGGTATTTTATTGACTTCAGCCCAAAAATCTCCAATTTTATGTTACTCAGAATACTCTTACTAAGAGATAATTATAACATAACATACATAGACCTATGTTACCTAACATTTGCTAATAAAAAAAAATAAAAATTACACATTGTGGAGCAGTATAAAAACATTTTCAGGTATACAGGTTTCCCTTACAACTTGGAAAAAATGTAGTAATTCTGCTTAAGAGCTATAGTAGTACTCATATGTTCTCATAGTTGATGCTGAATCCTGTATCCTTAGCCTTAGATGTTGTATTTGTGGGTTTGGATTTTTTCTTAGAATGGAAAATATCTATGAAATATATCAAAAGCACTGTATTGGCTTTTGAATTATTCTTTCCTTCTTACTAACAGTACGTTAGGAAAATTGTCCCCTATATTTTAAAAGGACGTGAAATGACAAAGCGTAACACCTGTGGCTTCACTATGAATGAATCCATCATTTTCCATGTTTTCATTATGATTGACATTTTTTTCAAGATACGTATGTGTAACTCTGGGTTGAGTTCAACCATATCTGTGTTAAGTTACTAAGCATGCGGTCCCAGATTCAGGCGCTGAACTTCAGGAACTCCCTGTACAGTCAGAAGGAAACAGTTACTTCCAAAGATGACTCAGAGCTCTACCAAATAAGTCAGCCTTTAGAAGTGTTTACCTCCCTTCATGAGCTATACCAAGAGCTTAAAGGAAACCAGTAAATTATCTGTACTTGGAGAAGACAAACCCACTCAAGAAGGTCTTCTAGGCAACCCTATCTTGGAAACCCCTCAATCTGAGCAAAAGCCTCCGTTAAAGGTAAGATAAATGTGCAGACTAGAGGACAAAGCACCCTGTGCCATATTGTATGGGACATACGCCCATCTTGGCATCTCTGGAAAAATAACGAAACCATGAGAGGTATCTACTGGAACTACTGTGCCTGTTTAAAAGCATGATTTGTTGCTGAAAAGTTGTACACTCTCACTGCTCCCAGCATAGGTTTGAACTGCACTTGTTCGCTGTTATGAAGTGTCACAAGAGGAGCTGGCTGCAGTCCCTACATTAGTTTGCTAATACTTTATGATTACAAAGCTGGTTTTGCAGACCTTATTTAGAAAAATATGCTCCCCTGTTGTCTGCAGGCAGTCTTAAATGACTGCAGAATTTAATTTTTTTAAGTCCCGGAGGCAAATTTTCTGTATTAGGTAAAATCCTGCTCTAACCTGGGTGACTGTAGCAAAGTCCAGTATCTGCTCTGGATCCTGCTCTTGTACTTTGGGGTCGACTCTGCTACAAAAATGTATAGCAAGAATCTGTGGAAAGCAAGCCTTTTTATCCTCAATAAAAGGGGGAAGAGAGAGAAAGGCAAGCTGGCAACCAAAAAAATAACCCAGAAGACTAAATACCAAAAAATAACCTAAAGTTGACTTTAAACTAGTCAAGTACTTCAAAGTTAAACACTTAGCTTTTAAGGATGCTTATTTTGCCAGGATTCTCCTCTCACAGCATCTTTAATTAAATCCTGACAATACAACCTTTAATTATAACCTATGTATAATCCTCAATTATTCTTACCAGGAATGACTGACATAGAAAGACTGGGGTACAGAAAAGATGCAGGACCAGGCAATGAATGACATTTGCATGCTGGTTTATTAGTTGAAATAAAGAAAAGAAAAGCTGGAAGGCCTAGAAGTTGAATGAAGAGGATGAATACATGAATATAAGTGATACAGTAGTTAAAGCAGTTGGATATATACAAAATAACAGAATTCTTTCACTGGTCTTTCACCTGTTGACCTGCAGCACAAAAGGCTGTCATGGGTTCAGCAGTAGCAGTCATTTTTTCTGCTTCTTAGTGGCTGGTGCAGCACTGTGTTTCTAACTTTCAG
>WYDI02033289.1:0-41642 GCA_009867235.2 Psittacus erithacus | reverse complement strand
ACCAAAAGTCAGAAACACAGCACTGCACCAGCTACTAAGAAGGAGAAAAATGACTGCTACTGCTGAACCCAGGACAGAGAAGCACCTATAATAATGTATAGTCAATTCCAGATTGCATTCTTTCCTGTGTACAGCTGTAGACACTGCCCCTGCTTCTGACATTTTTCCCTCCTGTGTTTGGATTTCCAGGGAATCCATTCTTGCATTGTAGCTGGAGGATGGCCCTTGGTTTGTCCCAGAATTTAGCTCTTGTCTGCTGTCCCAGCTTCTGTCCTCTGGGATTCTTGTGCTGGTATTTGTGTCTCAGGTACCCAAACACATGGTTGTGTGCACTTGGAAATGGAGGACAGGGGTTGGTTTTACTACGAAGAAGTGGTGCTAGCATAGACAGCAACAGTCCTGATGAAAGCTGAATACCTCTTTCTGTTTCAGTTCTTCAGCTCCTATTACCATATTTAACTAAGCTAATGCTACTAAAACTAAAACAAGATGTAGGCTCTCAAAACTTTTCTACAAGATACAGAGCTGTGCTACGCATGCGGGAAGAGCTTTTGTAATTCCAGTTTCAGCATGGGGAAAAACAGAGCTGTGTAGAACTGGTGTATGTTGGTGCATGACCTTGATGCTTGCATTGCCAGCAACAAAAGTTTGCAGGCAGCATGTTTTGTGGAGAGTATTTGAAGTAAGGTTGAAAGAACAGTCAACTGAGAAACAGAAGCCTTGACTGTATTGTAAAAAATCAACCAAACAAGAAAACACTAACACCTGCTGCAAGTCTAAAGCCTTTAACTGGTTTTCTCTGAGGTAAAAACTTCCCAAACCATTCAGTATCTGAAATAACTTTCAGTATAATAGCATGGAGGAAGCAAATGCTGTGCTTTTCATTTACAAATGGACTTGACATTTTTGAGACATTGCTCGGGAATATTAGGTACATAATACAAAATAGGTTTGTAGCAATGTTACGTGGTAATTCCCTGCTAAGAAATGAATTGGTGTGAGAAGACTGTAGCACTTTCTCTTGAATGAGTAACATGTAGTGGTGAAAGATATGTATGTTATCAGCTCAGAGCTTGCAAGAGTAAATTTCCATTACCTTTTGTAATGGTATTTGCATATAATAACCTGAAATTCTGTGTTCATCATAGAATCATAGAATAGTTAGGGTTGGAAAGGACCTTAAGATCATCTAGTTCCAGCCCCCCTGCCATGGACAGGGACACCTCACACTAAGCCATGTCACCCAAGGCTCTGTCCAACCTGGCCTTGAACACTACCAGGGATGGAGCATTCACAACTTCTTTGAGCAGCCCATTCCAGTGTCTCACCACCCTCACAGTAAAGAACTTCTTTCTTATATTCAATCTAAACTTCCCCGGTTTAAGTTTGAACCCATTACCCCTTGTCCTGTCACTACAGTCCCTAATGAACAGTCCCTCCCTAGCATCCTTGTAGTCCCCTTTCAGATACTGGAAGGCTGCTATGAGGTCTCCACGCAGCCTTCTCTTCTCCAAGCTGAACAGCCCCAACTTTCTGAGCCTGTCTTTATGCAGGAGGTGTTCCAGTCCCCTGATCATTCTCGTGGCCCTCCTCTGGACTTGTTCCAACAGTTCCATGTCCTTTTTATGTTGAGGACACCAGAACTGTACTTAATTCTCCAAGTGAGGTCTCACTACATGCTGACATAGAGTTAAGGTTTACTATCAGGGTCCTGACCTAAGACACTATTTATATTGAATGCAGAGTGGGAGTTTTTAACTGTTTAATGTTTCTGGAGACACAATTTCTCTGTGTTTTTCGTGTTGCTTGGTTAGTCTGGCTCTGAAATGCGCTGCTCAATGGCTTTGAAGTATGTTGTTCTGATTTGTTCCATTTGCAGGTGAGGAGATATACTTTCTAATTGGCCAGTCAGAAATTCAGTGCTGGAACCAAAGATAGGATTAGTTCTTTCTAATTTGTGTCAAGAGGAATAAAGACTTTGCAGACTACATTCTGCCATCATGGCAAATCTTGTCTACTAACTGTAGTTGAATTGGATGCATTTGTTAAGCATTTTAAATTAACACCGAACATACTCTGAAGGAAATGCTGTATGGATTGTAAAAAGAGTTTAGGCTCCTAACTATGGAAGCAGTAGCTTAGCAAAGATTGTGTGAGTATTTTTGGTTTGGTTCAGAGCAGCTGCAGATGTGACACCATCAAACATATTGTCAAACAAGCTACAAAAACAGAGGCTTGCTAAATCTGTGCATTGTGATGATTCCAGCGAGCTCACCAAAACAAGTTATTTTTGGAAGGAAAGAAAGAAGATAGGACTTGGGATCTGCACTGTGAACCTAATTTTCTGTTTATTTAGGGAACAGGAAATGAGAAGTAATGTTATAACTTGGGATAAAGCTAGCATAAAACAATCAGGATGAAGAACTAAGATAAAACTGACCTCTGTTCAGGGAAAGAAATAAGGCTGATAGATGTCTCTGGTTGGCTTGGTGGAGGAGAGATGATAGGAAAGCTTGGTTTTTATTTTGGATTGGATTGTTGTCTGGAAAGGGCAGCTAGTAAGATCTGTGGGGAGGAGTTTTGTTTAGCTCTCTTACCCATATTTTCTATATAACTGTTGTACCTTCTGAGGTCCCTTTTTAAAGCATTGTTCGAGATAACATTTATGGCCCTGTCACCTAGTCTTTGAAAGCCATGTGTGAAATTTTGATAGTAATGAAATGTGTCTTGTTAATTTATAATAAAATGATAATTAAGTTTATAGATTTCCAATATTCTGTGCTATTGATGCTCTTAAGCTTATCCATTAGTAAGGATAAATTGACAGTGGTTCTGTGATATGTGCAGTGTTTTCATAGCTATTTCAGTGCAGGTACTGAATTTGTAACCAGAACTGAAGTTATGAAATTAACTTCGAAGTAGAGCAAAAGGCTAAGTAACATCAAACTTGAAAATGGATCTTGACAAATTCAATGAAGGAATTGTATGACTGGCCAGGATGTTCTTGAATGTTTTGAATGGATTAAGAAGAGTTGTTAAACTGATTGACTTTTGGTTTTAATCAGTTATCTGTTAGCTGTAGATTGCCACTAGTTACCTAGTTACCTAGGATCAAAGGATTCTTTCCCCTGTATCTCCTTCATGCATTCTTATTTTTTCATAGTTACATTTGTTGTTTCTTTGTTTTATCTTTGCTGGAACTAAAGATGGGAGTCTGAGCAGGCTATACTGTCATTCCTATGGGAAACTTTCAGGATCCTGTTTATGTTTTCCACCCATGCTGGCAATGCCATCTGGCATGCAGCTGCCAGACTTGAGAGGAGTAAGGAATTTTCCCCCAGCCTTCTTATCCTTGTTTACACTGGCAGAGGCTTTTAGGATTTTTATTTTTCTGTGCTCTTCTGGTTTATGGAATAAAGTTCACTTCCTGAGCCTAATTTAGGTGCTTCACTGTAACTCCCTGACAGAGCAAGGCCTCTAGTGCTGCTAAATATGCTTGGTTTTTATTTGTGTATGATGTCTGATGGTTTGGTTTGGGGTTTTTTAATCCTTTACACTAAAGATACACATTATAGGCTGTGAGTGTTTTTCAACTGCTGTGTTTGTATCTATGGGCAGAATGGGTGTTGATGTTAAATTTTAATTTAACATTACTGTGTGTGTTTAAGACTTCAGGGAAAACTCAACTGGGTGATCAAGGTAGTCCCTCCCTTCATTGACACCCCTTTTCTGCTAGGAAATATCTCTGCCATAGCCATACAAGCAGCAAAATCAATATTGTGCTTTAATCCTGAATGTACTTGAAATTTTGCTTTGAAAAATCTGTCATTTTAGACTGTTTCTTTGCTATGCAATGCTGTAGGCTGTACACCCTCAATCTGGTTTATATGATTGCGCCAGTAACAGAATTGAACTGTTTAAAGTCAGATTTCTCAATAAAGGTACCAGGGTTTCAGGGAGAAAATATATGAGAAACAGTGATCTTAAAGCTATTGCCCAAAAGGCTTTAAAAAAATCTAATAATCCTATCATTTTTATTTTTCACAATAATCAAATCACTCCTACCCTTTCAAATACCTTTCTGTGTGATTTAGGAAGCAAAGATTAATACACAAAAGTGAAGGCTTTGAGGTAATTGAGTATGAATTACTTTCTGAATGTGCTGCTATTGAGATGCTTGAACATTAATGGCACTGAACATTACATAATAGATAAAAATGGCTCATTAGTTAAAACAAGGGATTGTGTGACTACTGATGAATAGCTTAAAGACATATTAATTTCTTAATGGTCTCTGCCAGTATGGAGTTTATTTTTGAGATGCAAGGTGATATTAAGGTGTTGCACAGGAGGCTGCAGAACACGATGGTAGGGTAACATCCACCAGCAACCCGCTCTGCCAGTGTTGCTTCATTCAAGCATAGTGTATTAGGCAGAAGTACAGGGAAGCAGCTATTCTTTTGTGCTCTGCTTCCCGCAATTCATTTTATTTCTATTTTTATACTTTGCATTAACTCTCTTACAAAAGTCTTAAACAGTCTGATCTGTTAAACCTCTAATGTGCTGATGCGCTTTTTCAGGAAGTGAGCAGAAACAGTGAATCAGGAGAGACCACCTGTCATGCAGCTCTGAGCCGGACACAAAGGTGGATTTATTCTTGCATAACACAGAATCATATCTTTGCTCTGGCTTCCTGGAGCTACCATGTAGGACCTGGAAGCTGAGGAGAACCTGTGGTGCAGTGCTAAAAATGCTTCTGTTCTAAAACTTAAATGAGAGAATAAGGTTCAGTTGACCACCAGCAAATACAAGCCTGGTGCTTAGTAAAATGGTGCTTCAGTGACTGTGATACTTGTTCAGTAAAAGCAATAAACACTGGTATGTTTCCAGACTGAGGAAACAGGACAAAATGAGTGGCAGAACCTGTGCTGCAGATCAGGTGTAACTGATTTCACTGCATTTAAGTCACAATAATTTCTATTGAAAGGGATGCCTGGAATTTGAGACTTAGCAAGCTCCTCTCTAAACAACTGGCAGACTCAAGAAAGGAGCTAAAAATTGGAATGATTGCAGTGCAGTCTAGCTTGAAGATAACTGTCAATCACTGGCTAGCATGGAAGTGGCCCCGATGGGCCATCTGAATGTAAAATATATTTACACAGGATGCTTCAGAGCAGTAAATATATTTGCAAAGAGAAAACTATTACAACACATATCTATTAGGTGCATCAGATACATGGGTGAGTACTATGAGGGAAGAAAGGAACTAGGGATACTCAGGACCGGAGGAACTGATGAGCAGCTGAAAGGGAAGAGCAGTAGCACAAACTGACACCTGCATTGCTGGAAATTTAGGACCAAATTCTTAGGTCATGTGTGAGTGCATTGGCATGTGGTATGGGATCAGAAGCAACAGTACTGAATACTTGCTGAAATGGAGGAAAGGCAAAATGGCACTGCAGTCCTGCTGCCTGGGAGCAGGGAGCCCATCTGAGAGAGTAAAGAGAGATAGAATTTGCTTTCTTCAGTCTCATCGGAAGAGATGGATTATCTCGGCCATTTGCCTGGCAAAGCAGAGAAATTGTTTAGTTTTACCTATGTACAGAAAAACCATACCTGAACATTAATAGAAATAATTACTTTGAACACACTTGAGCTAGAATCACTACAATACATTTTGAAAGTACAGCTTGCAGCAGGTATAGATTCTGTGTATAACTGCAGAAAAAGATGGAATTCTTGAGCCCATTTTATTGTTTTCATCTTTAATAATATGACATTAGAAAGAAATGTGATACCATAAATTTTATTTTTTTTTTTTTTTTTAATAAATGACTACATCAGATGTACTTATAAGGTAAAGCTGGAAGATAAATATGGATTCAGAGCAAGAAGAATCATCAGAGAAAATGTGTAGCAGATGTTTATACTATGATGTGGCACAGACATTTTTCTTGTTTCCTATTTCAGAATATATGAATAAAATATCACATACTGAATCAGGTAAGAATCAACTGCTAGAACTGTACAGCTGTCCTTGCTGAAGGATAGCCTTTATGTCACGTAATTACATTTACAGTCGTATTACATAGAGCTGTATACTAATGGGATGATTTGGTCATAATTCAAAAAGCCATACTGAGGTTATTATAATGTTGAGGGCATCTTGTGTGAGTCTCCCTGGTGCACTTTCTAGTCAGCATCTGGAAGGAAGCCAACTAGATGCAAATCAGCTTTTGTGGGAATAAAAGGCTAATCTGTGCAGGGGTCACACTTCAGTGTAAAATATGTATGGATTTATCAGTGGGAGTCATTACCAACATACCTTACTGCTTCTTTTTGCTTCATTGCGTGTACTAACTCAAGTGGAAAATCAAGTGACAGTTTAATGCCATGTGTTTGCAAAACCCCTTGAGAGGAGAAGACACTGTTGCTCATAAATTCAGATCTTCGAAGAAGTTAAGATGGGTGAAGGTGAAACAAATACTGTGTTTATCAGCATACACCTGGACTCTACAGGCTTGATTCTCTTTCCCCTGGAAGCCAATTCCAAGGTTTCTATTAACATTCACGAGAGCAAACTTGGCCTATTTCTAATCTACAGAGTGGCTACATAGAGAGCTGTTCAATATTCAGATTGAGTAAAGAGAGAGAAATTTAAAAAAAAGAAAAAAAACCCAAACCAGCAAAACACCACAAACAGCCTGCATGTTATTTCCAAAATATGGTAATGAAATCTGGTTTAGAATTAAGAGGAGGCTAAGGAAAGGATTGTTGATATTCTGTTTATTCCTGCAAAATAATTGATGTAGTGGGGAGGGGTGAGTTTTGATAGCTGGCCTTGGTGCACTGTTACCATGGTAAGTTGCAAACAATTCCCGTCTGGATTCTGGCAGTTTTGTGCACTTGCTTAAGTTAACACTGTTACTGAGTGAATTATTTAGTTCAGATTTCCTGGCTTATAACTTGTTGGTTGCAGAATTCTGGGACTAAAGTTTCAGTCTCTGAATGGCTGGCTCCTGATAAAGCAGTTTGAGGTAGTGTCCTATGGCTAAATAAGCATCCTCTGCAAGGCGTGAAGTGTACCAAATACAGGAAATGGAAAAGAGCCTGTGGCATTCCGTGTGCTTTTTGAGTGTTCCTGACTGTTTGCCAAGGCTCATTCAAAATAAACTGGATGGGTCACTCATGGGCAGTGACCCGTACAAGAAAAACTTCTTAAGAAATCATCAGTGTTTGATTTAAAATTGAAGTACTTCACTTGCATTCCTTAAAGAATTTTTGGAAAGGAACCTGCTACAAACATATTGGTAAGCACACTGTAAGTTTATATTTGGGTCCTTCTTGCTGTCAGTTAGCTGTTTTGGGTGGGACAAACCAATCTGGTTAGCTTTGAGCTTCTGTTGGTGGAGAGAAGAACTGATAGGCATTAGTCCACAAAGATACAATTAAACATGGAAGACAGGAGCTATCCATACAAAAATGGGAAGCAATGATGTATAATTTTTATCTGTTCTAGGACTAGAAGCAGGCCGACATGACAGAACAAAGATCTTATTTGGAAAATGGCTGGTCACATCTCAGATTCTGGGTTAGTGGACAGAGCTTAATCGCTAATAGAAATCTGGAAGTCAGTCCTGAAGCCAGCTATCCAGGCTGGCTGGATATCCGGTTTGAAACGCAATGAAGTTGCAAATAGTAGTGAGGTTCACAGAGCTGTTTAGTTTTGGTTTATTGTTGATAGATTTTTGCTGTCCTTACAGTTGAAAGAACAATGCCATCTTGGTCATTATGCAGGGTGTTATTTGTCACTTGGACTTTGAGAAGTGCTGAATTTGAGACAGGCCTGTGAGAGGCTATACTTTTTCTCACTGTGCGCCCTTTGATTTCACCTTCCCCCACGGCAGTGTGTAAAAAATGAGTTCTGACTCCCATGTTTTTACGGTTCAGGTGGGAAATGGATTAATGACAGGCTGCAATGATTGGCTCTTTAGGACATGAGAGTGGGAAGAAAACAAACCACAGTTTGCCACTGAAGTTCATGGCTAGATATGGTGAGGAAGCAGATACATAAGTGAAATAATACATCCTCATTGTATATAACATTGTCTGGATGGATGCCTCTTTACTTGCATGTCCTATATTACTGTAGGCAAGGAAGTCCTGAATTCAACTTTTCATATCTCTATATACTATAGAGCAGTGCAGGTTTTTGCTTACTTTCTTCCAGGCAAAAGTGTGCATGCCCTCCAAGGGTAAAATATTGAGGGTGTTATAAATAACTTCTCAGCAATGCATAGTTGTTTGCATTAAAATGGAACTATGCAAGTAATGAATGTTGACTTGGAATCACAACCAGTATGGTAATGAAATAAAGCCCCATTAGATACAAGTAATTTGCAAATGAAGGTTGTTGTCAATGAAATAATGGTTTCCCTGGCTGTTCTGAGGAAAGGGGCATGCCAGTCAATCCTTCCTGCCAGGTAGGAAGACAGACTTTTAAACAAATGTAAACTAACATAAATGTTAAATTAGAGATTCATTTCATACATATCAGTCAATCAGGTAGGAAGACAGACTTTTAAACAAATGTAAATTAACATAAATGTTAAATTAGAGTTTCATACATACATGGCAGTAAATTGGTACTGGTAGACAGCTGTCAAGACTGCTTAGAAAACTTTCATTATAAGAAGTCTCTATAGATTCAATTATTTTGGGTGGGGTTTTTTTCCCTACAACATTTATTTTGGATGTGATCATTCTCCTGGTCTTGTTCTACTTTGAGAAAAGCAAGAAGTAATTCTTTTTATCTAAATAACAATACAGCAGTTTGTCACAATGCTGGTGTTAGTCAAATATACTGGTAGTTAACTATCAGTTACTCAGATGCTGAAGAGGTGCATGTATTGGACAGCTTCTAGATCAGTTTTTGTCTCTCTTAACTAGAGCCTTACAAAAGTGTAGGCATAAGTCATAATTGAAAGAAGATTCATCCAGTGTATTGCTAGAGTTCTAGTAAATGAGTATTTTAACCTGAAAAATGTAGATGTAGGATAACCAAAATACATTGCAAACCTCTGTGAGTGAAGGCAGTGGGGAATATTTAACCCCTTCTATATAATCCTGGCTGTGTTCTGCTGTTGAGTTTTAAACCAGTGTTTTGTTGCCAGTGGGTTTCCTCTGGCAGAGAATTTCACCAGGGATCTGTATAACTGTGGAACATCCGGTCTGTTTCTTTACCTTCCTTAATTAAAATCAGTTCTGTTTGTTAGCAAACACTGTGGAAAACCTACAGGCACCAAAGAGGAGTCTCCAATACAACCTCCAGTGCAACCCTCTGGAAACTTCAAAGCTCAAAACAAGGAGTCTGTAACTATGGCAAAGCAGAGTATCAAAGGATAGGAAAGTCACTCTGACAGGTCAGTAATTCCCAAGTATATATAAATAGAACCTGAATTCTTTTACTGTGCTTACTGAGTCCAGTAGAGCATTTTATGTTCTAAATAGAAATTTAGCCCAAGACATGGTTGGTCAAATATACCAGTCAAATGGCTACTGAAATCAGAAGTGCTTGGCTATTCTTTTTCAGGAACTGCAGATATGCAAAATTTCTGTTCTGCCTACATTTTTCCCCAAGCATGACATCATATTAATGGTAAAAACTCCATAACTGAAGAAATGCTGATATGTTTGCTAGCCTTGACTTCTCGCTGCCTCACTATTTATGGAGTCACTTAAGCCTCTAAAGAGAGTGTTTAAAATGCTACTAAATCAGAACACCTGTTTAGCCACAACAGTGGTTACATGAAGGCGAGGAACTTTATAGGGGTAACAACAGAGCATGGGGCCATAATTCTTTTTTCAGTAAGGATATTACATTTTAGAATTGCCTGTGAATTACTAGAAGATGGTTTAATGTTCCTACCTCTTCTTCTTAAAATATCAAGTCAGACGTCTGGTGCTGGCTGGGTGTCCCCTGCAAGGCTGCTCTCCATTCCAGTGGTTCTTCTATGCAACTGAACATTAAAGAGATGTTTTTTCAGTCACCCACCTTTTCTCTTGGCATTGAACACTAAAGCTGAGAAGTGCAGGTGGAAGAGGAATTTGCTCTTCGCCAGTGGCAGATTCAAAGCAGAAAAAGGCTGAGCTAGGTGATTCACCGGAGGTTTTGGTTTTGTTTTGTTTATTTCTTTTCCCTAGATGGCTGCCATATTATGTGAGGGTCCAGGGTTAGATTACTGAAGCAGCTGCTCCTGCTCAAGGTGCACCTAGCCTGGGATGGGTGTTCTCCTTGTGATAGTTTGAAGTTTCACACGATTTATTTCTTTCCTCTAGAGTTCTGTTCTTCAGAAAATTATCATAAAGCAAGAACATTAACTCTGTAAAAATTAGTATGTTTACATTATTTGCTTAAATCAGTATCTGAACAGTAAAGCTGAGGGGGTGATATGTTGTATTTGACTGGTCACTTCAGTCTGAAGCAAGGATGATTTCATTGCGTATGATATAAATTGAAGTTATTGCTGAACTGTGGAGTTAAGGAAAATGTCAAACTGGAAACATGTTTTTCTTGCTGCATATGGACATGTATATCCTTTAAATATTAAGTAGTTGTTCCATATTATAATAGTCAAGGATGACTGATGCTAACCATTCATCTTTTGCTTCCTTTCATGTAATAAAAGAAAAAATTGCTAAAACCACATTTTAAGTTACTAATCTGAGATTGGATGGCCAAACAGCTCTTTTTCCCCTCTCCTGCCTGAGCTTCTTGCTCTGACAGAAAGGCAGGTGACCTAGAACTACTGTGATGAGGGAAGCATAATCAGGGGCAAGGGGGCAGTCACAGTGAAATTAGACAGACAGATAACTATGGGTTCAAGGATATGTTTACATGAACAGCACAGTTTGCACCGTTGACAGTTGTTTTAAGATGCATAAAACACTGAGTTAACCATGTTCTAATTTTGCAGGGATAGCCTGAATAGACCACGAATCTTATGTGCAGTATAGAAAGGGATCAGAATCTGATTTACAGGTCTGATTCAAAGCTTGCTGAATTCAGTGGAAACATCTGTTAAGTTTAGTAGGGTTTGGATCATATCTTGAAAAAAAAGGGGGGGAGGCTGAAAGAGTGGTAAAATTAAATGAGAAAAAGTAAAAGTTTTCTCAGGATACATCCAGTTTTATGTATCATTGAAACAAGAATAAAATATTTACAAGAGTCTCAGACTATCTCCTATAGTTCTATTTTTAAAATTTATTTCAAAATACAGTGACCCTAATGAGTAAAGATGTGAGATTATCCATTACCTGCTGTTATACACTAAATGGAGGTCCATGTTTGCCCCAGTAGATTTGGGAAGATGTCCCCTGCAAGAGTATCCTTTCCAGAGTGAACCAGAAGTACTGTCAGAATTTTTTAGCTTATTGAATATACAATCCTGTAGCCAAAAAACACAGGATTACATTTTCTGCTGGTGTAAATGCATGCTGTACCATCAGGTTGTGCAAAGAACTTGGTCTGATTTTGTTTGCTGCTGTTGCCTAAAAGTTCCCACATGGGACTTGGGTCATACATGCTGAAGAAAACAAATGGTAAGATGAGTGTAGTGAAAAACACTGTACTAAACAAACATTAATGCTAGTGTGCATCAGTTTGCCATACAAAAGAAAAGTGGCCCTTAAATCAAGCACTAGAAATAAGATCCTTTTAAAAGAAGGAAAATAGCCAATTTTGAGTTTGCTTTTTTGCAGCAGTATAGAAATTTTAGTGCTGCTATACTCTCAGGCCAAGACAGACTTTGGTAAGTATAATGGGATGTAAGTGCATTTAGTTCCACTGTTTGTAAGAGTAAATTGTATAGCTGTCAAGTTGTGGCATGTCTATGAAGTGCTGAGTAAAACCATTGCTGGGAGTGACAGAATTAGTGTGCCAAAGGAGAGGGAAGAATAGAGATCCATCAAGTGAACCTGCTAGAATTCTGAAACACGTTTGAAACAGTGCAGATGCCTTGACCATCTGCTGAGGGGCATGTACAGACATAATTGCACAGCACAGCTGTCATCTCATTTTCTGAAAAACCCACCTCGTTTTACAGGAAGTATGCAGCAAAAGGAAACAGCTTCTCTGTCCATTCAAAGCTTGTGTCCTTGAAATAGCTGTATGTTCTTTGTTCCAGACAACTGGATTTATTCATGGCTCTTCTGCTGGGTGTAAGGCTTTACATTGAGCCTGTCCTTTAAAGAAGTTGGAGCTTCTTGCAAGTTAGCATGCCTGAACCGTACATGGGAGTTTATTGCAAAAGTACCAAGACACTCTAAACTGTAATGGTCCCAGGGCTTTTTTCTTGTGCTTTATATTGCTAGAACCTTTGGCAGAATTATATCTTTGTATTATGTGGCTGCTTGTCCATTATTTTTATTACAGAAAAAGAGAGAGCTCAGATCATGGGAGTACTGCTGTCCCTTTGAGTGCATGTCAGAACTGTAGAAGCCATGCATGTATTTATAAACAGGGAAAGTTTAATAGAACATAATGAAGGCAGTGGATATTTTCTTATGCTCAAGTATACCTTAATGGACAATTTTAAGTATTAAAATTCACAAGTGGCTGCAGTAAATTTCAGCCACCATTTTAAAGGAGGGATTTTTCACTCCAGCTTCCTAAGCACAGGCACAGTTTTAAGTAGAAGCTCAGTTTTATGTGTAGGAATAAAAAGTAAATATCCCATGACTGGCCTTTGTCAAGTGATTAAATGTTTTTGAGCATGGAGCATTTGCTCTGATTTGTTCCCAGTTGCTGGGTTCGTCATAGTGACTTTGCTCATTTCTGGTTTGTACAATGAAAAAACTGAAGATCTGTGGGTAAATAGGTAAAGTAGTGTTGTTTCTCTCATCTGGACATTTTTGCATCTATGTTTTACATTTCTGTTAGTTGAGTGATAACTTTTGGTCTCTTTTTCTTTGTTAGCCTAGAGCATGTATTTGCTGAGACTGATGTTTTTCAAAAGCAGATCCACTGTAAGCATAGGAAATCAATAAAAAAAAAATGTTTAGAGAAAAAAATGATACTGGAGAAAATGTCTGGGCTCACCCTGAGAGGAATGCTTAGGGTTCTTTTTTTATTTTACTGTCTCTGCAGTTTTCGCTAGTGCTACTTTAGCTTTAAGCCGTATGATTTTATCAATTTGACTTTAGCTTATTATAACAGAAATATAGATAAATAAATTCTAAAATCATCAAACCATTTTTTTTTCCCCAGATTCAATGAGCCAATGACCTAAGGCTCCTTTTATTCCATAGTTTTCCTTACGTTATTTGGGTAGGCATTGTCTTTTGGCAGCTGGCTTTTAAAAAGTTATTTTAATTCCATCTGAAACAACAAAAAGTGATTTAAATATTGTATGTGTAATGTTATTATTGCTTTGATTTTGCTGCATTACCATTTTCTGTAATGTGCTGAAGGATTAGAAACAGTGAATGCAAAACTTGTTTACGATACAGATATAATACAGGTACCATGGGCCCTGGTAACACGAGGATAGTTACAATATTAGAGCTTTCTGTTCAAAGGTTTATTTAATGACAGTGCTCTTTTAGGAAGGAAAGGAGTAGTGTTTGCTTCCTTTGCACCATATTTGTGTCTGCATTGTTATTATAAACTAGCAAGGCTCTTGGCCTTTGTTCTCAGATCTGTGGGATGCAGCAGGTAAGCTTTTAAGGTAATAGGCAGGTTTTTATCATCTGAATGAAGCTTTATGTTTCTCCAAAACCCTGACAACCCTGAAAGCTTTTCAGTAGGTATCTGGGAAGCCAAAGCAAGCAATTTGAATTCCTGCAGAAGGTAGTACAGAAATGAGAAAAATACAAAAGCAAAATGACTAATTGGCTCCCCAGTAAAGCCAGTATACGTTGATTCAGCCACATGAATATCCGTCTGTCACTTTATGCACCTTTGAACATGTAGATTTGCAGACTCCACATTCAGCACTGCATAACTGCAAGGATAAGTCTTCCCTGTGACAGTTCCCAAGGCATTTTAAGTGGGTCAGAAGTGCTGGCATGCTCACTCATGAGCTCTGGTCATTCCTGATGGGGATATTTAGAAGGTTATTTTTCCCAGCTTTTCACCCGAAGCTGCTGGGAGCCTATGCAGCTCAGGTGGCAGAATGGCCATGTGTGGGCTTCTGGTCTGCTTCCATTCTTAGCCTGAATAATTAAGTTAGACCACCATTGATAGTATTATATATTGAAATATTGGTCTGGGAGCTGCAGCAGTTGGGAGATCCAATTTTCATGGCCCCTGTGAAACTGAAGTGATGCAGAGATCACAGATCCCAACTACAGCAGTTAAAATGGAAGGACTGCAAATTGATGCCACAGATAGAAAAGTGTTTTGAGCATCAGAGCAAGATTCATGAAGATCCGTTCTCTTAAAGAAGCTCAATCCACAAATTCTTAAGGAGGCAGGGCCGCTTAGAGCTGGAGCTTTGCTGCTTGAGGTATTAAGCTGTACAAACAGATGCTCAGACTGGTACAAGCTTGGAGATAGCTTTTGACTGTCTCTCCTCTTCAATTTTAGTAGAGGAATATTGGCCTTTCATCCTTTATGAATTAAATGTAGTGTAAGTAACTGAGTTCAATATTGTGAACTTTTTGTGCTCTGAATACTCTGAGTTTGCAAGTCAGATGCAGTGACACTGTTAACTGCTGAAGAAATGAAAGAATGAGTAAAATGGAAAATCCTTACTGATGTGATGCACAGAGCACTGTGGAAACAAAGGGTTCCTATGGGATGACCCTTGCAGTGCTTCCTCCGTGAACTTTCCCAAGGAAATGGAATTAGTATGAAACTTTTTTTGGGAAAAAAAAAAATTAAATTAATTGTAATGTCCTTGCAAGTCAATAAAACAGAAAAACTTGCCTATAGGGTCTGTTGCATCATATACATAGTAATGTGTTAAATGAAGCTAAAATATCTACAAAGATGTCTGTGACAGATGTTTAATTTTACTTAACATTAAGGAAAATTGTATAAGGAAGTGCAAAAATCTCTTTTTCAATAAAAAATCTTGAGGCAAATCTGCCTAAGGTATAAAGAGTCTCTGGGGTCTTGGGGGAGAAATGGTTTGAATCCTCCCTTTTTTCACTTTCTGCTTTGTACATCTCGATTCTTCTATTCATGCATACTCATCCCTTAAAGATCACTTGCATGCCATTTAAAACTGGTCAGAGGTGGGTGATTTGCTGAACTACAGGGATGTTGGGATTTGTGTAAAGCACTGAAAGAGGCTTGATAAGGATCTTGATTTGTCAATTATGTTGTCATTATTTTTTGTGAAAATAGTAATTTTTCAAGAGGTTTTACTAAAAACAGTTTTCCCAGTTCTTAAACAGCTCCAAATACCATATTTGTAGTTAGCAACATATCTAGGGTTATAAGGAAATATATTTCATGCTTGAAATACTCTGTGTCACCATGGGCAGAGCCAGATGCAGCCCCAGTCTAAATGGGAAAATATGCATCCACATCTGTATGTTATGCTGTGAGTACAGACTGTGCTGCTAGATAGGAAGAAAGAGGATGGCAAGTTTGTCTATATCCTCTGATAAGTTTCTGCCTGGTCATATCACTCTGTCATGGCCAAGTTAGAGATACACCTTCACTCTGACTCCCAAGTTGCATCTTGATTTTAAAACAGTTAGGCAGTTAATTCATATTTTGTAGCTTTTCTTCATTTACTTCCTTTCCGGAAACCCTTTCCAATGACAAAATGAGCTCATTTATGCTTTCAGTCCTCTCTCTTTAGATACCTGGAATACCATCTTTATTAAAAATCAGAAAATATACACTGGAAAGGTCTGCTCTGATTCTTAGCAGCAAAGTTCTCTTAAGCAGACTGTGTCAAGTGCTTAGTAAGTGGTTTTATACTATCTCTGGAACATTATTTGCTGGTCACCCTTGGAGATACTGCACCAGCTGGACTGTAATTCAAATATCATATCTAAATTGTGTTTCTGATTGTAAGATACATCTTGTTAATTCTCCAGTGTAGAAGCTGGGAGGAAGCCTTTGAGTCTGATCCAACAGAATTTAAAATAATCTTCCACTAGTCACCGTCTAGAACCATTTCAGTTTTGTTTGTACAGCTGCTGATAACCAAAATCTGTGTCAAGACTTGCCTTCCCTTCTCCCCTACTCCCAGTCTGGTTAAAACTGTATTTAAAGGCCATGTTTCATACGTCAGTGTGTTCTGTATTTATGGCTATTAACTATGGCATCATTCCAAGGTTTTTTTGGGATAACTTTTTTTAGTTTCTGTATTGTACTGTTTTCCTTCTTAGTGTGATGGGGGCTTCTGTGGTATTGTAAGTCTAATTTTAAGCTTCCTGTAAAAGCTCAGAAGATGTATCTTTATCATTATGGTGATTATCTGATGTTATTGAATAATAGCATCTTTTAATGTTTAGAAGCTGATAAAGCTGCTGGTCAGGCTTTTTGATCTAAGCCTTCCTCTTCTCATGTTGATCTTTTAAGAAATGATACATCGCTTCCCCAGTTGTTCTATTATTTTGTTATTTCACTGGATGAGGGTGTTTTATTTTTTATCTCTGATTTCCAGGGGGTGAAGTTGGCATATTTTTATCTAAAATACATACCAGAAACGTGTAGATGAGGTTGCGTTATGCATGTTCTTGCCTTCCAACAGGCATTATTTTTGAGGTAGGGTTTTCCAGATCAAGTTACAGAATAGGCTCCAGATGGTCTGGAATCCTTCTTTAACATCTATAGCTAATTAAACATTCAGCAAAAGCTACTCTTTTTTGAACAGTCTCTTTGAAGGGCTGTATATTGATTTTTAGCTTTTCTTTCCATAATTTATCACTTTTATTACATCTTGATTCTTGTTTTTCAGTTCATAAAAAAACCCAGAAACCTAATATCTTTGTTACTGTTTTTTGTTTTTCTAAGTTACTATGAAAGGGAAAAGAGTAAAATTGTCCTGTGGCCTACGCTTGCAGCGATCTCTACCTGACAATCGATATGGAAGAGGGGAAAGAGAGGTGGATCTGTGCATCATGCTACAGAAGGTGAAGTGGGCTGTGAAAACAGCATTCATTTACTTTCATGGGCCTGATTTTAGGGTAAAATATAATTGAGCAATATGCTGGCTTGGACTAAGCAGTCATCTTTGTATCTGAATGTAAACAGTCTGATGCTGCTCTGCGACGTCTTTCAGGTTTGCCTACAAGAGCATATTTATTTAGTGGAGGAAAAGAGAAGCTTGAGAGTAACTGGAGGCAAATTCAATAGATAGAAATATGCAGTGTATTGTTTTCAATGTAATTGAATGCAAGCTGGACTTCATATGAAGTTTCTAGACTGTTCAAGTTATGACATTGAAGTTGAGTGACTTTTTAATTAAAAATTTAATGTACATGACATCTTAAAACTAGTTGGGTGATATCTGGAAATTTATGACTCTTTAGCCTACAGCAAATTGTAATCATTGATCTAGGGAACTAATTCTGCTGTAAATAAAACATTACAGTGATATATTATAGAGGCGGAAAAACTTTTTGCTGTGGCACTGCACTACTGAATGTTAAATAATATTTTGGTTTTAATAAAATGGGGTTTCTCCCGTTTTAAAGGGTATGTGTGAAGAACTTCCCATAGGATTGCTGAATACAGTCAGTGAATGGGTCTCTGGGATGTGAAGTGCTGGAAAAGCAGTTTGGGTTTCAGGCAAACAAGGCAGGCTTCTCAGTTAACCTCTGGATATTAGGAGCCACGCCCAGGATTTACTGCATCACATACACAGTAGACACTGAGGAAGAGCAGAACAGAAGAAACAGCAGTACAATGTATGGGATTGATTATAATTGTCTGACTGTCTTTACGAACCAGAAAGGGCATTTCGGGCAGACAGAAGGAAGGAATGTCGCTTTTGTAGTCTATTTTCTTTCCATCTTTGCCATACATGTCAAGAAAAAGGATTATATTCATGGGATTTGTGGGAAAAAAACAGAAACTGGAGCGTATCTTGGTCTACAGGCCCCAGATAAGCCAGAGATAATGCTAGAAGAGCTAGAACAAGAGCTGTTAAAATGGAGAGAAAAAAGTTCTGAAACTGCCACTGTGAAGTCTGGTTCAGCATGCTGCATTGCTTATCCAGTCCAGACCTAATTTATTGTTCATATTGATTGTAAAAGTAAATCAGCATCCTGTATTGTCTGTGTCTGTGTAATTGACATCTAAATAAAGGCTTGTGCTTTTCTGGACACCTGCAGGTGTACAAATACCCATCAGGTTTACATAACCATAGTACAAGTCCCAGATTACAAAGGCAATGTGGCCAGTACTTCTTTTTAACACCTATTATTAAGGGGGACTTATAATAGAGAGGACAGACTTTTTAATTGGACTTTTTGTGAAGGGGCTAATGTGAAGGAGTAATGATTTTAAGCTAAAAGGGAGTAGATTCAGACTAGATGTTAGGAAGAAATTTTGTATGGTGAGGATGGTGAGGTATTGGTACAGGTTGCCCAGAGAAGTTGTGTATGTCCCACCCTTGGAAACATTCAAGGTCAGGCTGGATGGGGCTCTGAGCAACCTGACTCAAGTGGAAGGTGGCCCTCCATGGCAGGGAGGTTGGACTAGATGACCTTCAAAGGTCCCTTCCAACCTAAACCATTCTATGATTCTCACAGGTAAACCCCACAGCAATACTTCAAAGTGTGTAGTAGCTAGAAAAGTTGTTCCTGCAATATAAGTTAAGGATTTTAAGAACTGGGCTTTAACTACTGGGAACCTGTAACTGCTGACACAGCAGAAGTCCTACTGTGTGATTTAGCAGAACATGTGTCTCCAAAATACAATAAATTTGTACAGAGATACCTACAGCTGTAACTCAGGTGAGTGTCAGTAAGGTAAGTGCATTCAAAACCAAAGATCAAAAAAAGCAAGTTCTTGCATAAGTGCTTAAATTAGTTTTGCTTGCCAGAAGTCATTCATTTCACTAGACTTTATTATCAGACAGTCCATATTTGCTTCATGTTTGTATTTATACTATGGTTATGTACAAATGAAAAGGCCTTAGTATTAGATTTGCAATATGCAATGCTAATGAGCCTTATGTGAAAAAAACATTATGCATTTACAGCATATTGGTTGACATGATTTTGAAGGCAGAAAAAGGACTCCAAAATTACTATTAAAAATTGCAGATATGGATGTTTGTTAGTAAAGCTTCCCTTCCTGGGGGTGTTGAAATGTTGCTCTGTGGGCTGGGGTATTCCACTAAATCTTAGCAAGTCAGAAGCTTGCTGTTATGTCATGCGCTTGCAATGAATCTTGTCATCTGTAAATCCATGTTCTTTCTTTTAAAGGTCAAAACTGCCAGGAAGCATTGATGCACCTGGTATCAACTTTCATTATTTCCATTAGCATTGAAAGAGGAGATAGAAATCATCAAGGGTTTCCAAAATTAGATACAGTATTACAGTCTCTTCTAGGTCCTTGAGTCTCTCCTATGAGTCATTTCTTTTTGTGTGCATTTCTCTTCACGTTAGTACAAATAGAGTGTGTACTTGTATCCCATTCTTGATGAGATTTAGGAATTAAATAAAGCAGAAAGGGTGTATTTCTGCGTGGGCACCTTCATCACTTTAGCCATTGTTAGGGATGCAGCAGTTCTGCAGAATTCCCTCTGACATTTCATCAGATAAATGCTTCTCCCCCATAGCAGGGCTGAGCTGTTTTACCTTAACTGTGACTTCATCCCCGTGATTAAAGTTATGTCCTCCTTCCTGAGCACAAAGAGGACGAATAACAGGGTGGTTTAAAACATTGTCCAGATACAGTGTACAGAAAGAACAGAAATTGTAAATCAAATGAATGAGGAATATTTTCTACTTCTTTCTTTTTAGTGAAGTTTCTTTACTCATGTTGGGGAAGTGTCTGCCTGGTATCATCCTGCATTACTGCTTGTGGAAGTAATCCCACACAGATCTGTGAAATTTATATGCCGGTGTTTTCACTGAGGAGGCTGAAGTGAGCAGTCAGTCTAAAAGGTCTTTGAACCACAGTTATCACCTGGGTCATGCATTGTTTGTCCAGATTTTCTAAAACTGATGGGTTTACTGCTGTGAGTGGGATTGATAGGAGCTAGCTGCTTCCAAGGGATGGAGTTTAAAGGTGGAAACCAGGAAGGGTTTACAGTGGCTTTCCTACTTTCCAGTTTTAATCATTAGTAAATTTCACTCTTATGAATGAAGTTAGATTGCCATTGAAAATACTGGGTTTTTTCCTACTTCAGTAGTTTTCAACTTTTTATACTCTTCCCATAATTCTCAAACACCTAAAGAGAAAGTTAAACCCTTCAGGTAAATCCTGATGTAGTATCTGGCATGGCACAAGGCACTTGTGAAATCACCGCTGTTGTCATTCATGTATGAATAGCAACTAATATGTAACAAATGCATTGTTTTAGTCGGCCAAATGGTAACTAAAAATAGAGCAGCATCTAGTCTCTAGTCAGCTAATAATATTTATTAATATTATAAATATTGATAAAGTCAAAGCTTGATGACTACATAAAAAGTAAAAGGAGCATCACCAGTGTTGCTTTGCAGGTTAATATCACATGGATCAGGAGGAAGTTTTTCATAAGACAGTTTCTTTCCACAGGATTCTGTGGTATGTTTTGGTTTGATTGTGGGTTTTTTGACTACACTGGGCAAAATCAGATGTACATAATGGTCTTCATAATGTTGATGGTCTACGAAGGTATAAGCACTTTGTTATTGATCCATGGAAATATATTGCTGTTCTGTATTTTTAGTTAATCCTTAGATGGTCACAGAATCATAGCATGGTTTGGGTTGGAAGGGAGCTCATCCACTTCTACCCGCCCTGCCATGGGCAGGGACACCTTCCACTAGACCAGGTTGCTCCAAGCCCCGTCCAATCTGGCCTTGAATACTGCCAGGGATGGGGCATCCACAGCTTCTCTGGGCAACCTGTGCCAGCACCTCACCACCCTCACAGGGAAGAACTTCTTCCTTGTATCTAATCTGTCTCCCCTCTGTCAGTTTGAAGCCATTCTCCCTTGTCGTGTCCCTGCATCTCCTTGTCAAAAGCCCCTCTCCAGATTTCTTGTTGGTACGGCTGTAAGATCTCCCTGAAGCCTTTTGTTCTGCAGGCTAAATAACCCCAACTCATGATGATGGTGTGTGGTGGGCTCCCAGGTATGTTAGGCAGCCCACCATATTTAGTGAACATCAGGGAAGCATCAGTGTAGAGGATATGAATAGCAATTTATAAGTGGGTTGTCCTATAACACCTACAACCATATGATTCTGAAAGATATATAAAATAGTCTCATGAAGCTCATAGGGTGGGAAGTTGATCAGCATTTGATCTGTATGTATAACCACTGGAACTAGAACTGTTTACTCTGGGTTGTCTCAAATGTAGAAGCAACAGCTTTGATGTTCCTAGGAAGCGTAACTCTACCCTGTATGCCTAGAACAACTATGTAATAAATAAACAGTAAGCCCAAAAAGTTTCACACTGATATTTGGACACAATATTATAACCAGAATATGTGCTGTGGATGTTCAGGTCTGAGGCATATGTTCTCCACTGGGTATACTTGCCATGTAGTACCCTCCAATTAACTGTACAGCTTCAACTTGTCCAGAAACCTAGCAAAATACAGTAATTCCTTTTACTCTGGATGAAGCTGGGGAAAAAGCATATTATCTACTTCCCAATAATATCCCTTCTGCAGTTGTTAGAAAAAAAAATAAATCACCCTCTCTCCTCCCCAGAAAAGAAACCCAACAAACCCCAACCCTGTCTTTTTACAGTAATTTCATGTAACTTAATAATACTTATTTTTCCCTATAGGCATTAATACCTATTTAGCATTTATGAGCCAAATAGTTGAACATAAAACCAAGCTCAAGTTGCTGAACTTTGCCTTCCCGAAATCTTTCACTTATTATCATTGAGCTGAATGTGTTCTGCTTCTGAGATTGTTAAATTACTTCTGAGCTTGCACAAGTGATGTTCATGGGAGGGTCACAGTTATTTCAGTCTCAGTTTCTTGACTTCTTCCCGGTTATGTTTAGGGTAATGTTTCTAAAAGTGGCAGCCCATAAGGAAAACTTCCTGCATGTTCGCAAAGGTGGGGCTGTACACACAATACAAGTTTGAATCTCACAAGTTTAGTTTCTGATCTGGTTTCATTCTACATGCAAAGGACTTTTCTCAAAGTTGTTTCTCCCTCTCTCTCTCTCTCTCTCCCTATGCATTCCAGGTCTTCTTCCAGACACCTTGAAATATTATATTCTCTGTAGAAGCTTTGGATCACCTATGTATGGAGAATGAAATCTTGACTTGCAGGAAAATCACAAGCTTCAATAATCACTTAACTGTGCATTGTGTCTGTGATCTGTGTATATTTAGCCATGTTTCTGAGCATTCCGCTTGATACTTGGCATACCTCTTTGAACTAGATTCTGGGCTTGGCCTATTAACCCTGGGTATGTATTTGTATATTAAGACAAATAACCTCTGAAGTTTGCATTAGCTGAAAGGAACAGACAGAACAACTTTAGCTGGTTATTTTCCAGGCCTTGAAGGACTCCAGGTTGTCAATACATAGACGTGCATTGATGGAGCACTCCATCACAGATCTCCCAGTAGGTAACGGTAATACATCAGTTATGTCACATCCTTTTGTACAGTCTGAAGTGCACAGTAAGTTACAGCTCTTTAAAAAAACATGTTCTGTTACATTTCCTTAAAAATCTAAACCCTTGACCGTGTGAAATTCATAGTTGCAGCATTTTGGGTGGTCGTGTTGGTTTCTTTTTAAAACTGGATTACCTTTCTCTTCTGTGTAGTTTACAGTATAAATCAACCCCTGGTATTGGTCATAATCCTACAGTGCAATGGGATATTTTTTAGGACATCTGTAATCTTAAATAGCTACACAAAGCAGAAAAAAGTTGTCATGAAAGAAAAATTACCCTTTAGCTGCGACCTTTTTATACTGAGCATTAGCCTGAAGCACATTTTTGTAACTGAGTTATAAACCTGTAAAACAAAGTTTCTTGTAAAGCAGAGGCAATGATCTACAGTAGCTGAAAGCAGACTTTAAGACCTAAAACATCCTAGAATCGGTTTGAAATACTTAGTGCATATTTTAAGCACATAAATTCCAGAGCTATGTGAAGTTTCACTGGCTGTTTGATTCTCTGGGTACATCTTTTGAGTGACTGACTATGTGTTAGAGTCAGCAAGAATTAATTCGGCTCTTAAGAAACTAATTTCTGGTGAGGGACTCTGAAATAATCTTTTAAGAAGCACAATTCTTTAAAATAAAAAGGGAGCCTCTTATTTAAAATACATGCTAGTCACAAGTCACCACCTTAACAACACGTAATTTTGAACATGGAGAGGACCTTGTTTGTCATACAGCTCATATTCTTCCTCATTCAGCTGTTTTCTAAATCTATTAGTGCTTATGTAACAGCTAATGTAACTGTATTTTTTATTTAAAAGCTTCTGATGTTTTAATAGTTGTTAATTAAAACAAATAAAATAAATAGGATGTGTGAAACAAGGGCTCACTCAGTTTAGCTTAGACAGCATTCTTCTCCTGGGCAGAACTTCTACAAAAATTAGTTCAGCTTAGCTGCGCTCAGCTCAAAATCAGGTTAGTTTGAGTAGTGAGTGCAAAACCATGTCCTACCCTAGGAAAGCTACTTTACTGATTTATACTAGTAACATTGACTGGTAAACATTATGAGGCCAAAATTCCATTTATGTTTTAAGTGGAAAAAAGAAGGAACAGGGAACCTTTCCTCCTACTTGCCTTCCAAAGACTGGATGGAACACTTAAGAACATCTTTTTCCACTGAACTCCTTAGCCTTTGTTCAGATTTGTACCCCAAGCCAACGAGGACAGGAGAGATAAGCCAGCTCCACACCAAAATCCATCTGGGCAATTGCCAGGGAGCTTTAGCTGGATGCTGGCAGCCAGTCCCACGGTTACACTGGTCCCACTGTCGAAGAACAGCAGTCACTGTCAGAGCATGGCATGGAGCAGGAGGGTGCAAACCTGTGCTTAACCCCCATGCTATATAGCTCTCACTGGGACTTATTCAAGCAAGGCATGAGCAGCCTTAAAATACACATTTTGGCTTAATATTGTTGTTATGAATGGTTACTCAGAGACAATCAGGTGAAGAAGGAGAAGGAGGGGTGCACGCAGCACTAGTATGTTTTTTTTCCTTGGAAAATGCTATCCCACATATATGATTTCAGTATATCTGGGACAGGGACTCAGGCTAAGATGGTGACAGGGAAGGGAATGATATTGTCAGTTACTTTTAATAAAACTTTTCTTCAGTGATAGATTAGAGATATAAAACCATAAATTAGGCTGTTGACTGACAAGGCTTGGCCTGCAAATGCAATATTATGAAGGTAAGCTTCCAGCGACATTCTCTACCTCAGGCTACTGGGAGATTAAGCAAGTCATTTCTATTGCTGTTGACACTGAAGCATTATTGTTTCTTTCTCATATCTTTTCTATGTCCTGTCAATAACAAAATACGATAATTCTTTTCACAGTCACCAGGGGTGGTTGTAGAAGGCCTCAGAGGATGGTGAGTCACTTTTCTTGCTCGCAGCAAAGTGGGCACTCATGCATAGATGAGCCTTTGTCCAGGGTATCACTGATGTTCTGCATGGTTGACATGAGGGGCTGTTACAGGCTTCTGCTTGGGATGCACATAGCTAAACAATAGAGGATAGCAGACAAAAATTGGTCTTCCCATCTATATTTTTGACATTCAGTATATTAGTTAAATGGCCACAAGCATGTGAATTTTGTTTGAAAAATGCTCATTTTATTCCCATTTAAAAATGCTCTTTTTTGATATATGAAGAGAAGCTTAAGTGGGGAGGATTTTTAACCATTTTAAAAGAAGTTTTAGCAAGCAGTAGGGGAAGAATGGATCTTGGCTTAATCAATGTCAAGGAACATTCTCTAGGAATTAAATAGAAAGGACTTGTATGCAAAATCCTCAGCTCCAGCAATAGAAGAGACCTTAGAGAGAGGAAACAGCTTAATAAATAACCTTGCCCATTGGCTGTTTTTCACGATTGGAAAGGGTAATTCATGTAATGGCTCATACCAGCCCTGCTTCTAGCCCTGACATGAGGAACATATGGCAATATAAGAAAAATAACAACCCAAGGGTGAGATGAGGAAGTAGCTGAAGTGTACTGTGCTATATCTGTTTCCCAGGGCCTGGAAGGGTGCTCTGAGAAATGAAGTATGAGCTCAGACTAACTAAGCCTGTTCCAAGGTCTAGGAGGAAATACAGCCTCACCCACAGCCTGAGGAACACAAAGAGAGGGTTCAGAATCACTTTTCTGCAGGTTGGTTTTTGTACTGAGACTTCATTTGGGAGAGAAACAATTTCTTCTCCAACTGTAACTGCAAAACAAATTGCTTGAGGGCTATCAAGTGTGTGTGGAAGACCTGAAAGCTTTAACTGACAGACGAAAACTAACTTTGCACATTTCTATGGGAAATGCAATGGCAGAACAAGTTTTCAAGGTGGAAAATATGCATGGCTAATACCTTATTTTTGTATCTTTTTTTAAAAAAGAAATTCAAGTTTTCTCCATGGTCTAATCTGCTGTAGTCACTGCACTCTTTAGACAAAACTTGTGAAAACGAATCTGTCATAATGTGACATGGCAGGCCCATGACACCTGTGTTTAAACATTATTCTCCAGAAATGAGAAACAGTGCATTAAAGAAGCCTTGTTCATGTGGTATACCAATCACTCCCCAACAGCCTCCCTTTTAGTTCATAAAGAGACTATTAGGGATGGTGATGAACCATGCTAGTCCATTTACTAGCATAACAGGAATTATTAACTCTAATAAATGTATTATTTGTAGCCATTATGTATCAGTTATAAAACTGCATAATATCTGCATGATTGCCTATAGATTTGGAAAGGAGCTAAATTGGTTATTTATTGACCTTACCGAACAGCTTATTTATTGACTTGGCTCAACAGGTTTGATTTTTTGAAGCCAAAATGAGATTCTAAGTTTGTAATGGTCTGCCTAGTGTGAGAGTTGATTCAGGAAAATGACATTTTTCTGAAAACTGCTAAACTTACTGTAAATAGGATACTAGAATGAACTGAGGTTTTCTTTCAATTTCATTAACTAATGACTTTTAAATGTGCTCCTGAGACAAAAATCTGAGAAATTAGAGAATTTATTACCAGCTACAGTGAAATACTGCTTCCAAGTAGCATGTATGCCTGTGAGTCAGCACTAGACAAGGCTATCAGGCCTGTGCAGACTGTGTTGCTGTAAAACTGGATCACACATCACTATTGTCTGGACTCTGCTTTATATATCATTTGCTGTATCAGTATTTTAAAATTTGCTGCTACAATACTTGAAAAGACTGAAGCAAGTAAACAAGTTTAATCTTATGGGATGTGGTCTTCTCACTGAAGTTCATCATACTTGCACTATATAAAACCTAATTTTAGTCTGATTATTTTCTAGAAAAGAAGAAAGGCTGAGGGTGCATCCTACTGATGTAATTCTAGCAGAGAAAGGCAAGGCAAGAAAAATACTGAGGTGAAATCAAGTGCCAGAGTTCACTCTTTGCTTCTTCAGTAATATTTAATGCATGTTAAACATTTAGTGCATTTAATCCAGTAGCCAAACATGGCACATGCATATGCTTCTAGACTACTGGAAGACGAAATAAGCATTTTAGTACTCTTGAAATATTTTGAATTGCTTTTAAATACACAAGACTGCTGACTTTCATGGACATAATAGAGAATTTGGAAGCTCTTTGCATTTTGGGGATTTTGGGGTTTTGTTCAATAGTAAAAACAAGTTGTTGTTGTGAAGCAGATCAGTGTTATTTGACTTTTATTTCTGGTGAGTAAAGAGCTTAGACTTCTAATTAAATATCATGTAAAAAGATTATACAATTTGTGGTAAGAAGGGATAGAGAGTTGGCATCACAGTGAAAAGACCACACTTGAGCATATTAAAGACTTTCAAGATCAGAGGGTATGTGGAACGTAATGAACGTCAGTATTTGAAAGGCATTATTGCAGAAGGAGAAACTCTTGGCAGAAATGGCGTGATGTATGCCAGAAACAGTTTTGCAAACTAAAAAATAAAAAAGTATGTAGTAGAACAGAGATGTATTTAAGATGGAGAGAGAAAAGTACTGAAGGAATCTTTTGGGAATTTTGGAGGGATTGTATGCATTACCAGCACTTTATATCTTGTACAATTATAGACATTGGTAGCTTTCTCAATTCTGTAAATACAGAATCACCAAGTGATTGCAAATAATTTTGTTTGTGCTATACGGCTGGCAGATCCCTTCTTGTTTTAGTGCTCTGCAGCACTGTTTTTAGCTCCCTTGTACTGGCTTCTATTTTAAATGGAGCAAAATGTAATAAAAACCACGCGGGTGCTCCCTACAGATGAAAGCAAGAGCACCCAGCGTTAATGTTATAAGGCTCTGTCACCCGGTTTCAAGGAGTGTGTCATGTAGCTACGAATCATAGCGGTCAGATTTTCTGTGGGCTTCTGACAGGAAAATGTAACATATGCGGTATTTTACAGGTGCTTATATTTTCCATTCTACATCAGAGCTTGTTGGCTATTTTTTGCTCTTAGTTCACTGGTAAGGCTTGAGGAACATTTTTCTTGATTTACAGTTCTATTAAACTGATAAATCAATCACTTGCGTGAGTGAAGGCAGTTTGCTGGCATTTGCTTTGCCAGCACTCTGCCACCCACAACAGTATTCACAGGTCCTCAAGGGTATGGTAAGAGGGAGGAAGCTTTCTGTGAAACTTAATTTTTTTAACATAAAATCTGTTTCTGGTGCTCTGAGCAACTTTAATGAGAATATTTTTGAAGAGCTGTCTTCTGCTAATCCAGTATTCAGCTGGCTTTGTTTTTACACTGCTGTTTAACAAAATTGCCTGGATCAAGTAGGTAGAGTTCACTGTACTGTGCAGAAGACTTTCAAACTCTAGTTACGAGGTGCAGAATGATAGTGGGAGGGTCTGAAGCAGAGCAGAGAGGTGTCTGTTGGAAAGCCAAGTTCTGTTGGAGCTTGTTTTCTAACAAGCACAGCCAGATGCCTGCTGTTAACGCAAGTAATTTTGCATAATCAAGCAGAAAGAATCATATATACTGTTATCTGTTAAAATAGTAGTCTTTTCCTTAGACAATATAGATAACTTTGGTTTTAAATTTTATTATTTTGATCTACTAGTTTTGTCATAATCAGCTTACTATGACATATTGCCTCTTAGTTGAGTGATTAATTTATACAAGCTTCATTGAAGTTATTCTTCTTTTGCATGGGTGTAATTGATGGGAGACCTGCCTGAGCCTCTTGGGAAGAGGAATGTGAAAACATAAAATGAAGAATCATGTACTCTGTCAGCATAGTTTCTTATATAAATAAGCTTATGTTAATGTTATGTTTCATCATTTATCATAATATCAGGATGAATCCTTTCATGTCTACATAGGGTTTGAATAAAATTAGTAAGAACTTTTGTATAACTTCTGCAGTGACACAGAAGAGAACAAGTGAATGTAATGAGCCTAATTATTTTCCTGTGATTGCAGTGTGACAGTTGGTCTTCTGTTTGCATTTGACACATAATTCACTTCTCTAATATTTTCCCTTGCCATTCCCCCAGTGTTCTGCATTAGACAAATTTGCATCTTCAGGCAAGTGCTATTTTCAGCAGTACAATTGGGATTTTGCACAGAGGAAGGAGGATCTCTGTCTTAGTTGCCTGATAGGTTGGGTTGTGCCAATACTGTGGGTTATAAAACACATGAGACTGCTTGGAGCAGTGAGCTTAGCGACTACAGTTTCCTTATGTAGGCAGCTATTCAGAACATTGGGATGATGTCTGTTTGTTCTTTGTATTATGAAAGAAGATTCTGACAAAAATACAGGTTGTTCAGAATGTATTTGGTATATACACTGATGAATGAGGCAAGATGGAAGAGAATTAAAACAGTCAAAAGGAAATCAAAAAGGAAATCAAAAAGGAAAACTCAAGTCTGGGTGCAATAAAGTATTGTTTTGTACTGCTCTACGTAACAAATCTTGCTTGACTTTCATATCCAATTCAGTCTTGTAGTCCTTATTTAGAGAAAAACTTTCAGGAATAGCAGTAACATTCTTGGCACTTTCAAAAATCAGGAGCATAAATAAAAGTTTATTTAGCTTTCAGGAGCCAGCTATGAACAATCTGTACTGGGTGGTAAAGTATTTATTCTAAAGCTTGGGAAGAGCTACAGATGTCATCTATCTGGGCTTCTGTACCACAACATCCTTCTCTCTGAATTGGAGAAGTATGGATTTGATGAGTGGACTCTTCAATGGATGAGGAATTGTATGGTCCCATCCAGAAGGTACTGGTCAATGGCTCAATGTCCAGGTGGAGATTGGTGACAAATGGTGTTCCTCAGGGGTCTGTGTTGGGACCAGTACTGTTTAATATCTTCCTCAGTGACATAGACAGTGGAATTGAGTACATCCTCAGCTAGTGTGCAGAAAACACCAAGCTGAGTGGTATGGTTGACATGCCTGAGGGATGGGATGCCATTCAGAAGGACGTGGGCAAGCTTGAGAAGTGGGCCCATGTGAACTTCATGAGGTTCAACAAGGCCAGGTGCAGGGTTCTGCACCTGGGTTGGGGCAATCCCTGGTATCAATGCAGGCTGAGGGATGAAGGGATTGAGAGTACCACTGAGGAGAGAGAGACTTGAGGATACTGGTGGATGAAAAGCTGAATATGAGCCAAGAGTGTGCCTTTGCAGCCTGCAAAGCCAACTGTATCCTGGGCTGCATCGAAAAAAGCAAGAAAAGGTTGAGGGAGGTGATTTTCGCACTCTGTTCTGGTGAGACACCCCACCCAACCCCTCTACCTCCCCCCCCAGTCCTGCATGCAGCTCTGGGGTCCTCAGTACAGGAAAGACATGGACCTGTTGGAGAGGGTCCAGAGAAGGCCACAAAGATGATCAGAGGGCTGGAACACCTCTTCTGTGAGGTTAGGGTGAGAAAGTTGGGTTGTTCAGCCTGGAGAAGAGAAGGCTCAGGGGAGATTTTCTAGTAGCCTTCCAGTACCTAATGCAGGCCTACAAGAAAGCCAGAGAGGAACTTTTCACAAAGGCATGTAGGAATAGGACTAGGGGTAATGGTTTCAAACTGGTAAAGTGTGTAGTCAGACTAAATATAAGGAAGAAATTTTGTATGATGAGGATGGTGGCTCAGGAGCAGGTTGCCCAGAGAGGTGGTAGATGTCCCATCCCTGGAAACATTTCAGGGCAGGTTGAACAGGGCTCTGAGCAACCTGCTCTAGTTGAAGGTTTCTCTGCTTATTGCAGGAGGGCTAGGCTAGATGATCTTTAAAGGTACCTTCCAACCCAAACTATTCTATGATTATGAATTCTGAATGCGTTTCATTTCACTACATCAAAATGCATTTTTAGAGAGAGAGTTGTTTTAAACCCTCTTCTGTTCTCCCTCTTTACTCAGCTGCTCTGTTACCATGTGTCCTAAACTGACTCTCTGTACACTGTGCAGTGAATTATATAATTGTTCCTTTTCACTGAAGATAAACATAAGAAACCCTATTCTACTGATTTTTAAAAACCTGCCAGGTTCCGGTGCGCTTTTGCAACCACATCATCAGTGAAATTGTCAGAAGACCATGGCATGTGACAACCTGTATGAGCTGCATCTTTCACCATCTATTCTTCTATTAAAACAAAGTCTTTTGCTTTCCTGACACTACTGGGGATACTGTTTCCACAGGTGGGAACTCATAAACTGGGTCTTGTTACTGGAGAATGTTATGTGTTTTGCTCTGATTAAATATTTAGGCAGTAATGATCCATCTCTTTAATGTAACTTCTCTGGGCTTTTGCCTGAAAGAAGAATTTACCTGGACCACTTAATTCTGTTGCTTTCTTTGTGCTGGCATGAGCTCATGTGTTATATGTAGCACCTGTGCAGAGTAATCAATCTGAAAAATAAGTTGGGAATTTGTGATGTTTAATTGGTTTGAGCTCACCTCCCAGCCGCATGAATACTGGAGCTTACACAAAGACAGTAATGGGACCAAGTAGCTGTGCTTAAAGCAAAAGGCAGGTGACAGGATCTTGCTTCCGGAAATTGTGTCATTGTGTCAGGAAAAATACAGTGTTTGGCTGGGCAAAGAAAGGTGTTGGGAAGAAATATGTGAAAATGCCCACTGTACTGAATATCAATGTTTCTTTATGTCAGTAATAGTTTCAGGACAGAGAGCATGCAAACCATGCTTGGATTTTGAGTGACGTACAAGAACTCTAAAAGTGAATAGAAACACTTCATTTTGAGGGAGAGTTGCTTGTTGAGGATAAAATGGATATTGCAGAAGGACTGAAAACTTCACTGAAACTTTCAGTTTATTAAACTCTAAGACATTAGTTTCACTCTTCAAAACAATATGTATGTATCCAAGAAAATCCTTCCTTTACAGTGTATGGGTATGATGCTGAAGTCAAAACAGATGGTGTCTGCAGGCCATACAGAGGTGAGAGATGACAGACTCACCAAGTTGTCGTGTTTTTCATTAAATGTGTGGTGCTTGAAGAGAAAGGGCACAGATTATTTTAATTTTATGGATCAGTAAGGATGTTTCCCTGTTGCATAACAATTGCTTCAAAACTGCTCAGTCTTCCTGCACTGTAGGCTTCGTATTCACCCTTGCCTAAAGCACTCCGCACTGCTGGCAGTTACCATTCTGGAAAACATCACTTTTCAAATACATTGCCAATGTGCAAGTCACAGGTGAATCAGAGCACACCTAATCCCTTACACAGCCATGGTACTTTCTTGCAAGAATTTCTGAAATTATCCTAGGCCCATGAATGCAGATTGTGGCATTAAGATACAGACTTGCTTTCAAACTTGCAAATATACTAGTTCTTATTGTTGTCATGGAATCTGTGCCATATTCCTACAGGGAGGAATGTGCTTGTCACACCACACAGTATAGTCAAATGTTTTTCTTTACCATTTCCCCATTTTGATTCTTAGTTTACAGCAGTGTCTTGTCCAGGTGTGATGAAGGCTTCATGACATTCCTCTGACATGAAGATGATACCATTAACTCTTGCCTGTCCTAAAGAATGCTCTCTGCAGCTGTGGCTTCTCTTGCCTGTTTTCACTGATTTGGTCAGACTGCTATGGAGATCTTTTTTATATTGCAATTCCAAATATTCCAGATATTCAAACCACAAATTGTACAGATCTAGAACATGAATTTATTCATTCTTAGTGTTCGTCTATCACATGGCATTCACCATATGACTGAGGAGTTCTGGGAAGCAACTGGTCATTTTCAAATGGTGTACTTTCTATTGAATAAGATGATTTTTGCCATATACCTTTCACATTGTAAATCAGATATGCCGCTGTATTTGGTTTGATGAATAGCTCCACAAGTCAAACTAAAGACACAAAATGAAGAGGGGCAATAGCTTGCCTATTTTAGTCATAGGGAGTGGTAATTCTTTGAAGTAGTGCAGAGATAGGATTTTGTTTTAAAGTTGAATTGCTGTTGGCCACAAGTCATTACTGTTTGTGGTATACCTTAGTATAGTTGCTATACCTTTAACAGTCCTCCCTCTGCTGAAAGTACCTGTCATTTCAAATGCTAGGGTCCAAATGAGCGCATAGATGTGCAGCAGGTCAAAATGTATCTGTTCTGCTCTTAAGGAACCGTTTCTGGGGTGGGTTGCTCCTTATATATATATATAAAAAGATATACATATATCACTCTCTTCTTATTTGATCTTCTTCCTGGACAAGAAGATCATCATGATTTATTTCCCTAGTGGCACCTGAAAATACATATATATATATATATATGTGTGTGTGTGTGTGTATAGGTATATAAACTAATTTGAACTTCCCCTCTACTCGTGCTGGAGTGTGGTTGTCACCCTTTCAGGTGAAGCTGATGGACCAGTGAACATGTTTTTTGCTTGTTATTTATCTGAACTTTGCAAACCGGTGCTAGGTTGCATAACACCCTATTATTCCCCAGCTTCTGGATGCTGCACCACATCCTTTTCTACCTCTCTGAATCATTATCTGTAACAGCTTGTCATGAATGAGGCTTCATGGGATGCATTACAATCCCTTTTCCCTACTGGAATTTCTCCTGGGCATGATGGAGATAAATCGATAAAGTTGTTTGGGAAAAGCTTGCACTACAGTGTTGATACTGTTATTGTCTGAATAAATAGGATACTTGAGCTGCCTGCTAATAATCTGGCAGCTGCATGTCAATAACCTTTTATAAAATTTAAACATCCAAGAAATTGTGTGCTTTAGTAGCAGCTGAATCTGCATTAGATGGGGAGTTTTTAAGATGATGATGATCAATTGTTCATGACCAGAAATTAACATAATATTATGTTAGGAATTATTTATATTAGACATTAGAATGAGAGATTTATGTACATTAGGAACTGGGGAACATTTCAGAAGAGGAGGCAAAGGAAGGAAGGGTTGAAACCTTGGTTAGAGAACAGCTGGGCTACTGGCCCTGAAAACTTAAGAAAGTACTGAAAACTGGGAGGAAGATGACATTTGTAGAGGCGCACTGTCAGATGGCTGTGATCCCCCAAACTAGCTGTGGCTAATGCACAGTGTGTGTCTGAAAAGGCTGGGAAGAAAGCAGCACAACTAAAGTAAGCAGGGAAAGCAAATCAGACTCCTTCCTATGTTGGTTGACAGTGTGGCTAATACAGTTGGCACAGATCAAAAGCAAAACTTGCTGGTGCTAGAAGCCTCGAAAATGAGATGGGAGAACCATGATGCTTGGTTTTATATGGTGAGCCTGACAGGGAGGCAGCTCAGAGACCTTGCAGAATGAGGGTAATTGGTGGGTGTGATATTCTCAGGCTATCAACTTTATACACATTGACAGATTTGCATGTGGAGGGTTTGGATTGTTTTGGAGTCTAAAATGAAGTGTAACAGAATAAAATTATTGTTGAAAAAGAGAAAATGGTACAAAATCCCTGTGGTTGGAAGTATCATACTGTAATATAAAAATGTGGTGTTAGGACTGTGTAATTACCCCCACCTTCAACTGGGATATAGGTATAGAGTTCAGAGAACCTGCACATCCAGGACAGGTAATAATACTGGAATGTTTCAGCTACCAACAGAATTAATGCCTCATCATCGATGACAGGACCTAAACCAGCTTGTTGGGTTTTTTTTTTCAGGCAGCAAATAGCTGCTTTCCAGAACAACTCATCTTCAGCCCCAGAAAAGATCTGTTCTGGCTTTGGTCCTGAACAGGGCACAGGACCAGCTCAAGCAGTATGTGGGAGAGCTGCTCTGTAATAGCAATTACAATGTGATTAGGTTTAACACTGCAGCAGGAGAGACTAAACAAAATAAATCCAGAACACAACTGTTCAATTTAAAGAAAGGGAACTGCATACTAATAAAGTCAAAAGGAAGAGAAAGTATTAATGGAGGAGGAGGCTAAAAAGCAAGAAGCCTAGGGATAGCCTAGAGACTGTATTAGAATTCAAGACAAACTCTGTGCTAAAAACAGAAAAGAAAGCAGAGTGATCCAGTAAAAACCCTACATGTCTCAGTAGAAAATTAAGGTGATTATGTAGAAAGGACTGGCATTTATAACGGACAGTTTGTCCTCCAGAAAAGAACAGGAAAGTCTGCAACTCATAGCAGATCAAATGTAACCAGGAAATTAAAAAGGCTGAGAGAGAATTTCACAAGCCCCTTGCATAGGATGAAAAAAAAAAAAAAAATCTTAGTTAAAAGTTATTTCAGTATAAGCAGGAAGATACGAAGATTTGGAAGTCCTATCCATGAAAATGTCCTCTAGAAATGATGCTGGGAATGACGGACCATGAGTCTGACTTCCATCCTTCCAAAGATGGTAAACTCGATAATAAAGATTGAGATTACTGAGCATATAGATAAACTCTTAGGGAAAAAAGATCTCCATCAGAACTGGATAAATATGAGAAATAAGAGAAATCTGAGTTTCCCTGCCGTCCTTTCAGTTATGTGAATTGGCTCAGGGTGCCTGTGGCACTATACCAGGTACTTACTTGTATGTGCTATGCAGTCTCACCTGTGATAACTTTTGTCTGGCTTGTTTTCATTAGGCTAAAGCAAGACAAAAATCTGTATTTTCAGGAGCCACTAAGGAAATTATGATGTTTGTCCAGGAAGAAGATCAGATCAGAAGAGAGTGAATAGCAGGGTGTCTGTAATGACGGGGAGTGTTCGTGTTGGTGGTGAGGAAAGACAGGGTGGTGCATAGACCAGATGGCAAGAGAATATTGGGTAATGTGTCCCATACATAGGAGGCAACAAAGCTGCTGGAAGGATGGATGGAGACAGAATCATGTGTGTATGTTTGTGGCATATGCAGAAGCAAGGAATGTGTATTATATGAAGAAAAGCAATTCCTTAGATGGGTATTTTCTTGTGTGAGGCTGTCATGGCTGTCATTCCTCCACACACCTGGCCACCTAGCTATTGTGTGCAGACCCCATCCCTGCTTCTTTAAGGACTCTGTATTCTTGGATCTTGGGTTTGCCTGCTTTGGACTTACAAAAAACCTTTGAAAACACTGAGCAGCTCCTCAAGAGAGAGTATTTATACATTTCTAATTGCAGAAGCTGTGGTGGTAACTAAATAAGGCCTAAAGAGAGCTCAGGGTAGTCAATAAATTTAAAGGAAGCGTATTTGTAAAGTGTTTGGAGAAATAAACCAAATACCACACTGCAGTTATTATGGAATTGTCAAAGCTAGCATCTCTGGCATTCTAAAATATGCTCTCCAAATAGCACATTTATTACCCAGAGGAGGGTTAAACAGCAAATTAATTTGTGACTAATACCACAGACCCATCAAGGAAGCATAGATGTTTTTCAGTTGTCTGAATTATCATTCTTCTCTAAACGGATCTATTGATCATTAATGATCTAGAAACCCTTAGGGCATGACAGGCGAGTGAAAAAAAATCAATAAACTCTCCACCACTGCAGAATACCAAGAAGTGAAAATGCTGCTATTGTGTCCTTATAACATGCCTGTGAAACACTGCATGAATTAGTAAACAGTTTCTTCTGGAGGCTACAGGCTGACCTCCAGTTCTCTTGGCATATACAGAGATCTACTGAGTAAAGCCTTTCATTCGAACAGTATCTATTTTCAAACAACATATTATAAATTAAAACTGTATTTATGAAGATAACAGAGTGTGTGACATACAAACTCCTGCTGAACACACCTTTTTTAGTTTAAAGCAAACTGAAGCATTTTTAGCAAGTCAGTATGTTCACTTACATGAAATAAAGACATTGCCAATGAAGACATGACTGAACCTCACTTACCTTCCATGCCTTACTGAGTTAAAAATCCTGGTGTGTGCCCCTTACTGTGTGACAGTGAATGAGATGAGAAAACTCTAATTTGATTCTTCCATCAGAAGTCACCAAATATATTTTTCTACTGGCTTTCAGACATTTCAGCACGTTTGTCTCTTTATTCAGAAGCAAGAAGTCCCTGTTTTAAGGAACTGCACACTACCTCTTAGATTTACCAGTAAAAAAATCTGGTATTACACTGTAGGTTGTAATATCAAGAGAGGTTGCTGGTCAAGGGTATATGGTCTATCCAGTAATTCTCCTTTACCGCCCCCCCCCTTAACTATGTTATCTCAGAGGCACTACTGACTACCACTGTCACTGATGGTCTCGGCCTTGTCCAGCAGTGGGTCCAACTTGGAGCTGGCTGCCATTGGCTCTATCAGACATAAGGGAAGTTTCTAGTGGCTTTTCACAGAAGCCATCTCTGTAGCCCCCATCTCTTCCCCCCGCCCCAACCTTGTCATGTAAACCCAATACATGTGGCCATAGAGTTTAAGGGATAAAACTTTCTGTAGATTTCATCCTCCTTATAAAACCAGGCTTGAGGCCAAAAGCCTGTCAGCCCTCTCCTATCAGTGCAGCACAGAAGACACTTCTCAGCCATATTTGGCAATGCAAGCAGGACAGCATGTCAGCTCTGATTAGCGTACTAGTGTCATGGTTTAACTCTAGACAACCACTCATTCACTTCCCCAGCAGGATGAAGGAGGGAATCAGAAAAGTAAGATGACATTATAATAGGTAAAACAAAAGCTGCACGCACAGGCAAAGCAAAACCAGGAAACCATTCACCACTTCCTATGGTCAGGCAGGTGTTCAGCCGCCTCCAGGACAGCAGGGCTCCATTACACAGAATGGTTACTTGGGCAGACAAACGCCATCATTCCCAGCACCCCACTCCCCCACCCCACCCCTCGACCCCCTGTCTGCTTCTTCCTCAGCTTTATATGCTGAGCATCATGCCATATGGTGTGAAGTATCCCTTGGGTCAGCTGTGGTCAGCTGTCCTGGCTGTGTCCCCTCCCAGTCCTTGTGCGCACTCAGCCTGCTCGCTGGTGGGTGGGGTGAGAAGCAGAAAAGGCCTTGGCTCTGTGCAAGCGCTGCTCAGCAGTAAGGGAAATATGTCTGTGTTGTCAGCACTGTTTCCAGCATAAATCCAAAACAGAGCCCCATACCAGCTACTATGAAGAAAATTAATGTTACCTCAGTCAAAACCAGCAAAACGAGTAGTCACGTGTTTTATAGTATGGTTGCTCAAACCTGCCCTTCGTACATTTTAGCTTATCCTCTGATGCGCACAGCATGACCTGTGCTTGCTAGGGAGTTCCTGGAATAGTTGAATTAACTCTGCATTATGCTCCATTGCATAGTACAGACATGCCCTCTTTCTGCAATGAAATCATTTGTATGTAAGCGGAGAGGGAGGAAGATTCATACCAAACCCCAGTTTTCTTCCTTTAAAGCAGTAATGGAGTAGTGTGTGCTGAGTAAAATACTGGCTTTTGACAGTGAACAAATAAAAACAAAAGCAAATAGTGGATAGCAGTTCAAGAAGAGAGCAATCAACCTGGCCTAACTGTAAATAAGGCATGGGTCATGTAGAAGAAATGGTAGATGTGCATGTAGTAAAAATGCGTATTATAATGAACATGCACAGTCTTAATCCTGGTATTTCCTAATTCATTAACTCTTGGCTATACTTTTTTGTGTAGATTGTAAGAATAATTATAAGAATTCTCATTCTTATACAATTATAAGAATAATAGATTATTCTTATGAGTAATTAATATATAAAACATATTTAAGAAATCTTAGTTTAACTATGCTGTAATCTTTGTAATAGTTTACTTTTTTTTTTTTTCATTTTTGAATAGTGAGCTGCATGATATTTCTGGTACTCAGGTGCAGATATGTGTTTAGAATATAAAGAACAGCAAATGAAACAAAGCTTCCAATGTACTTTTTGTAGGCAGGCACATTTGTCTTGGGTTACTTATTATTTTGTCTAACATACATAGAGTGCTTTGCAGGTTGATATGCCCCAAATAAACTCGCCGGATACCTTTCAGATAACAGACTAGAAAGAAAACCTAACACTGTGGATACAAATCAGCCATGTTTTATGAGCTAACCTACTAATAAACATAGTGTAGAATAAAGCAATTTAAAAATCTGCTAGGAATGAAACAAAAGAAACAGAAAAAAAGAACAGGTGATTTAGGGTAGTTTTAGATTAGATATTGGGGGAGGGGGAATGTACAAGGGGGAATGGCTTTAAGCTGAAAGAGGATAGATTTAGATTAGATATCAGGAAAAAAAAATCTTCATTTTGAGAGAAGCTGTGGCTGCCCCATCCCTGGCAGTGTTCAAGGCCAGGTTGGACAGGGCTTGGAGCAACTTGGTCTAGTGGAAGGTGTCCCTGCCCATGTCAGGGGGCTGGAACTGGATGAGCTTTAAGGTCCCTTCCAACCCAGACCATTTGGTGATTCTATGCTACAGCACTAGAAGCAAGAAATAAGGCTTGATGCCAAGGTGGATATGACAGAGTTCTTGACTGGAGAGAGAAAATGGGTTCTGCACAGTAATGGGAACCTGGAAGGAGTGAAAAGTTACAACAGAGTGAAGTATGAAGTGGAGGGAAGAAGATCCTTATCCAACAGCGTCAGGAAACAACACAAGAACTCAGCCTCCCTGCTTACTTTCAGTAGCTGTTAAATATCTTTGATGTATCTTTTGATAATTGTGACACAGTAAGTGATGTGACATCTTACTCATTTTACAGGCTCCAGATAAGCTAGGTCAGTGATTCACCCTGGTTATAAGAACTTCTTCGCATACCTCCAAGAACCAGTTTGTGATGGGACCAAAAATGTTCCCTTCAGAGGCTCAGTATTGCCTTCTTCAGCTAGCCAAGTTGATGGGTAATTGTGCTAATTACTTGGCATGTGACATGAGTCTAGTTGCCTTTTGTTTATTTTGGTTAATAATAATAATGATGGTAATAATAAATTCCTATTGGTTACTAATTCTTGGATTAATTAATCTGTATCCTCTGTTGCATTTTAATAAAACTGTGTGATACGTATAGATTTCTGCTTCCTGAAAAACACAAGCATTTTCTCTCTTCATTATTTCACGATAAATTAATAAATATTATTTTGCTACCTCTTTGATGATGCTGGAATCAGATTCTGTGTGTGGATTTTACTTGGACCACTATAGTCCAGGTCAGATCATCTTGCTTCATCTGATTCTGATGTAATTCAGAAGTTTTCCCGTTTATTCCTCTGGTAAATTGTTATTGTCTTAGTCCATCATCTTTTCTCTGCTTTAAAGCAAGCATTAGGATAGACATGCTGCATCTGAAGAAATCTACACCTTTCTGCAAGTATGGCTCACTACAGCATTACAATTCTGTACTTAACAGATTAAGGAAAATCACACACTGGGCATTTTAATGAAGCTTTGGGATTTAATGATGTAAGGTGAGGTTGGCATCTCCTTAAGAGGACTTATGAGGCTAAAGGGAGTTTGCTACTAAAGATTTTCAAGGAGTTTTCTTGGGCACAAACATGTCATGCTTTCATTAATGACCTTTGCGCAATAATGAAGAGTTTGCTAACGAAACCTGCTGTTGGCACACAGCTGGGAAACACTGGTACTATGCAAGAGAATTACAGTATGATAAAGAGGAACTGAATAACCTTGAGGACAGGCAAGAGATAAAAGAAATTCAGTAGCTGAGAGAACAGGTTCATGCACTTAAAGACAGTTCATCTAGGAGCTTTCCCCTGTGAGACAGTAGCTGCCAACCAAAGTTAAGATCAGAATCCACTAAGTTTCAGTCACTGTTTATGTGAAAAACTGTTTATAACTTAAACATTATAGCACTTTTACCAAGTCAAAGCTAATGCAAGTTTTACAAGATACATTTTCCTGTCTTACCTACTTGCACAGCCTTCCTGGAGACAAAGGGAAGGCGGCTACACCCAGTAGACACTGAATAGCAGAAGATTGTTTCACCTGCTTAGCACAACAGCACAAGAAGAACAGAGGCTTAAATTCACTTGCCCATCCAATTTGGAGACAGAATCCGAGTCTCTCAGGAGAGTATATTAGCAAATTGGATCAGGAATATTCTGTTGCAAGTTTTCTGTATTCTCCAGTTGAAATACTTCCACTATTTGTAAAATAACGACAACACTTACTATTACTTGCAACAGGAACTGCAGTTGGTCTTACAAACAAATCATCCAGCTACCAAGCTGTGGAATCATTACCAAGCTGTGGGATCATTTTCGCTTTCTGGCCCAAAGACCTACCAAAGGTTTTGTTGGTTAGTTTTGACAGGTAACTGCCTTTTCCAGTGTTAAATACTGGCAAATCCATTCTTCAGCAGACAGGTTTCTTGAAGAAAGACTTGAGTGTTTAAAACTTCTAGTTTTTTTCCCAGCTGTATTATGTCTTCTAATAAAAGGTGTCATTTGCCTTGACAAATGTTGCTTCCTATTTTGTAGGCACGTGGAAATGCAGTTTCACAACTGGCTTCTGTACTGCTGCTGAAAGTTGGGGCCTAGTTCCCACTGACTTCCCATATGCTACTTCTGTAACTTATATTGCATTATGGTGAAACTTTACCCAAAAAAGAAAAATAAAATTGTTACTGCCAGGTCAATTGACAAATGTTGGTATTAGAACCAGAGAAGGGATGGAAATGTCTAGTAGGCAGAGTGGTACTGTCCCTTGGGCCAGCATGGGCCTTGTAAGCATGATGAAACTATGCCTAAAGAATCCTTGGTCATCATTAATGTGCTGCCAGCACAAAGTACAGTGTTGCTTATGTTCTCCTTCAACTCAGACCAGCCTTTGCACACCAATTCTAATTTAGAAGGGAAGACTGATGAAAATATATTTGAGATGTCCATTTTAACATCGTAAGTGGTAACTTGTTGAGGAGTGGCTTGATGAGAAGGGCATGGCTCTCTGGAGCAGTTGTACAAGCAGACCAAATGCTAGGCCGCACTAGGCCACGTT